>CBVK0100635412.1:0-11373 GCA_900067695.1 Picea abies | reverse complement strand
TATATATATATATATATATATATATATATATATATATATAGTTTAGATAATTCATTATCTCTCTTGTTTGTAGAAGTATTGTTGGACATCGGGTTCAACGTTTCTTGTAGAGACTAATGCCTGCAGGTTTTGGTCTAAGGACAATGGTAGTCCAACAAATGGTATCAAAGCGATAGGTCTCAAGTTTGAAACTCATTGAACACGCATTGGGGGGGGGATTGTTGGACATTGGGTTCTACGCTTCTCATGAGTTTCACAACATGGGTTAATCCCCTCTTGTGGATCCTAACTCCAACGATTGTGGCAAAGACTAATTTCTGTGGGTTTTGGTCTAATGACAATCGTAGTTCGACAAGTATTTGGTGTTGTAGTGTGATCCCGAGGAGTTTTTATCTCTTTCATTGAAACTATAAGATTATTTTCCCATTCATCACATGAAAGTAAAAGCTTTAAAATGCCCCTTTTTTAAGCATGGCGTGGATTGGTGGACAAATATAATTTATTTAAAAGTGGAATTATATTTATTCTTGAGGCGTTTTTTATGGCGTGGAAGTTTTGTTTAGGTATTTGTGAAACTTGTTAGTCAATATAGGTTGTTTTGCAATTTGGTTTGGCATTTTACATGGGATATGGGTCCTACAGGGACATGGGATAATTGGGTTGGTTGAGGATGTTAGTGATTGTGGAAATAGGGGGTGATGGAGAAAATTATGCATCATGCATTAAGGCAATGAATGGCCTATACCATCTTTCTTCTATCTGTTGGATATCACACTATTCACCATCCAATGGACATGGTGGAAAGGGCACATTACCATCATTGTTTTAGTGCATGATGAATATCATTCGTCGAGGATGATAGGGAGCCATCCATCTCCAAAAACCTATATCATTGTCCATTGAAATGATTATTTATTTATTTAGTTTATTTGAACCATCTCTAAAATTTAAACTATATATAGGAAACAAAGTATCTTAAAAACTAATATCATCTACATGTGGTAAATAAATGTTTATAAAACATAATTTTTGATAATAAATTAAATTTTTATAAATTACATAAATATAACACAATGTGTTTGGCATAAGATTAACAGACCTATCATTTGTGTTGCATCACGAGCAAGTCTATTTGGTTAATCAACAAGACTACATAGCATTATTATTTGTCGTAGTTGTAAGATAGCTAAGAAAACTCCAAATTTTGCAACAATCAACATAAGTTTCTACATAATAGATAATTGGATTATCATTTTGTCTTTTATAACTTAGGTTTCTTAATTGTCAAGATCGACCTAAATCCTACCAATTATAAGTATCTTTAAATTTTATGAAATACATGTTCCTTTGCGATGGATTTCTAACGAGGAATAAATGGTAATATATTAGACATAAATGTTGTAGATTAAATTAAATTAAAAAAACAACGATTCTTAACCAGATGGTTGTTGCGTTGAGGTTTGTGTCATTGAATTTTATCTTGGATGGTTGATGTGATGAGGTGAGTGTGATTTAATTTTATATTTTGTTTAAACTTGGGAAAACTATTAAGGTGATATTAGGGTTTACTTTCCTTTCATTTTACACAAAAGTGATCAATTAAGATGCTCCAGTTTTATAGCCATTTTTACTTCATGTAAGAGTTCAACAAGTGGTGGTTCTATGCACTCAATTATACACATAATTTCCATCTCTTACTTTGGGTTTCTCAGGTTTTTAATCTTTACAGTTTGATTCCATGGAAATCTCTTTTGGTTTTCAAAATAAACTGTGAAAAACTCCAATATCTTAAAATTCACAACCATGGGGATGTACTAGAAAAAGGAAATATATGTGAAAATAAAATGTCCATTCTATCTACATTATTGTTTTGTGGTTTTCTTTGCAGGCGGTAGGGGGAAAACAAATAATACAATAACTCCAACATGCATTATTGTTTTTTGGATTTCTTTGTAGGCAGTAGAGGGACAATGAATGATACACTATCTCCAATGTTTAGGCTTACCAGAAACAAAACAATTATCTCCAAGAACGAAAAATTTGAGTTGGGTTTTTTCAAGCCAAGTTGTTGCACATATAAATGGTATATCAACATCTAGTGTGTACTTTCCATCCCTGGTTATAGGTTTTGCAACTTTCCATAGGCTGTCAATGAATTATCTTTTTTAATCTTATAATTTGAAATGAAACTTCCATAACAAATAATAATTGCAATTTGCCTAAAATATACATTGACAACGAAATTCCCTCAATTCTTCAAGAAGTCTTGCTAGTTTAAAAGGCCCCAGGTAATTGAAGTCTAAAACTTCACTAGTATCCATGTTGAATTCCTTATAAATAACATATATTTTAACATCCCCCAGCTTAACCATGAAACATTACTATGCGAAAACACAAATAAAAACGGAAATTTTGTTAATCAAATCTTGTAACTTATCAACTAATATTTAACACATATTCAACTAATTTATTATCCTCATAATTAAATACATCTATGACACTCTAATTACCATGAATGTAGCTAATAAATCATTCGAAACAACAATTAACTATTCACATATACAAAGTTCAACTCAACAATAAAATTCATGGAATAACTCAGCAAATAGGAAACACTTATCTTTATAAAACGTGTTTGCAACCAACTTCTTGGGAAGGATGATCCATCCAACCATAAAATCGTTTTTCCAAATATCAACAACAATTCACCCCCGAGCTGTGATAGGAATCCAAAAAAAAAGAGGTGCCTCTCATAGTCTCCTCACAACTCAATATCACACAACCCACTGGTTTTCTTCTACAACTATCCTGAATTTCATCCATCTCTCTTCATCTTGACCTGCCCAACCCAAGGAATGTACCCCTTCACCGCTCTCAATCCATCGAGCATCCCATTCGTTTACCATGGTCTCTCTGGCACATGTATCTAGGAATCTCTCAGCTATAAATTCAAGGGAACTCAATGTTAGGAAAAACTACTAGCAAAAACAATAACAAACACTTGTTGATACTGTGCAACTCACTCTAGAGTTCACTCTTAAAGCCTAACACCTCGGATATTCAAATTACAGCTCCAAAACTCTCCAAAATTGCTCCATAATGCTCCATAATTCTCCCAACATTGTTGTTCCAGCTCCCAAGATCTTCTCCTCTATTCTTTCTTGTTGTTCATGTAAAAAATGAATGTCTAAAACTGTTTGTTACTACCCATATAGACTTCCTCTCCTTTCCCAACACATTTGACTGCTCACTCTGCCCAATGTTTATTGTACTTCATCCCTATTCTCTCCAATAACTACAACATGTGACTCTCACACCCACCCTATGCCATATATTCAATGATTGGGCTCTCATACACTCAACCATAAAATATAAGTTTTCCCCAAAATGATAATAAAATTCATAAATGTGGGTTTGAATTAATACCCATACATTATTTCCCTTTGGACCCCTCTTGGACACACTCTAGGCATTCCCCCTCTCTTGTGGGTTAATCAACCCTCATCTCTATCCATATCCTAGAAGTTGGTATCATTTTATATTTATTTACAATTTAGAAAATACATTTCGCATTTACATTGTTTGGCCATATCCACATCTATATCTACATTATGCATTAATTAAACCAGGGATTATAGTGGGGATGTTACATTCCCCCTCCCCTACAATTGTGCATCATCCTTGATGCACCACACCATGCTGAAAACATATACAAATTTACATTACAATGATAAGAAAATAAAAAATAAATTCTGTGAATTTTTACCCTCCAACAATAATCCCAACCATAATCTCTCGTTCTTCTCAACCTACTGACCTAGGGAATGTCCCCCCTTCACTACCTTCATCCCATCGGGTTGTACGATTATTTTATCAGGGCTATCAACATAGGTGACCAAGAATTTCATAGATATGGCTCTGGTAACTAGTTTCCCAAAATGGAGTCTTACATTTTTAGTTTCTATTTTCTTCAAAATTAGCAAATATTTGCGGGTATTCTTCCCGTATTTTCTCTTCATGCTCCCATGTAGCATATTCATGATCGTAGTAGTTCCATTGAACCTTTACCAACCCTATGACTTTGTTCTTGAACACTTTGATTTTTCGGTCTAGGATGCGTACTGGTTCCACCAGAAAATCCCCTTCGTGTTCCACCTGGATCATGGTCCAATCAATTATGTGGTTAGGGTTAGGCACATTTTTCTTTAATAATGACACATGAAATACATTATGCAATCTCATGGATGCAGAAAATGTTAACATGTATGAAATAACTCTTTCTTTTCTAATATTTCAAAAGGCCCACAATATCTTGCTTCCAACTTCGGGCAACAACCCAATCTTATCGAGCTTCTTTTTTCTTTAACTTCTAGGAAAACATGTTCCCCCACTTTAAAATCTCTAAAAAATATGTTCTTGTTTGCATAACTCTTCTACCTGTCTCGGGAAACCTTTAAATTCCATATGATCCTTTCCATGTCCTCTTCCATTTCCTTTAACAAATTTGGCCCAATGATGGCTCTGTCTGCTGGGTTATCCCAACTCACTTGCGTGTTACACTTCCTGCCATACAAAGCTTCAAATGGGCTCATTCTCAATGAGGCTTGACACCCATTATTATAAACAAACTCCAATAAGTGGATATAATCTTTCCATTTTTATGGTTGGTCCATTACATACATTCTAAGCATGTATTCAATTATCCTATTAGTCCTCTCTGTTTTCACATCTGAATTTGGGTGATATGTTGTACTAAGATTCAGATTTATCCCAAATCGTTTGAAAAAACCTTGCCAAAATTTGGATGTAAACTTGGAATATCTGTCTAAAACCATTTCATTAGGCACTCGATGAAGCCTAGCAACTTTCTTCATGTAAATATATTCAATGTTTACTGCCTTGTGTGTTATATTCACAAGAATAAAATGCATTGTCTTAGTTAATTTATCCACCACCATCATGATGGAATCGTGTTGCTTCACTATTTTGGGTAGTTTAGTAATAAAATCAATCATGACAACTTCTCACTTCCATTTCAGAATGGGTAATGGTTGTAGAAAACTTGTTGGGTGTCTATGTTTTTTTTTTTCACCTTTTGACACTCTAGACACCAAGTTATGTAGTTAGCCACTTCTTTCTTCATTCCCACCCAAAAATATTGGCTCCTTACAAATGTAATGGATTTCTGATATCCTAGGTGCCCAACATATTTTACATTGTTCATTTCTCTCAACACTATATTTTTCAACTCCATGGAATTTGCCACATACACCTTGCACTTGTACAAGAGGATCCCATCCTCTTTCAATTCATAATTTCTAAACTTATGCTGTAAATTGCTTTGCTGTAATTTTTCTTTTATTTGCAATTAAAGATGATATGAAGTTGTTGCTTCAACAATTTTATCTTTTAAATTTGTTTTGTACATGATGATCACTGAAATATGCACTTCATGAGCTCTTTTGTTGAGTGCATCAACCACCTAATATGTTTAATTTCAAAGTCATACTCACTAATAAATTTCAGCCATCTTATTTGCCTAGCATTTAACGTTGGTTGCCCAAATAAATGTTTCAAACCACAATAGTATGTTCTTAGCTCAAACCTCTTTCCCGTGATGTAATGTCTCCACATTTTTAATGCATGTACAATTGTTTCTAATTATGGATCATGAGTAACACAATTTCTCTCATGCTCTTTTAATTTCCGGGACTCAAAACATACCACATGATCTTTTTGACTAAGGACTCCATCGATCCCTTCCTTTCACATGACAAAGTCTTCATCTGGATTTGCAATATTTAATATGGGTGCACTTGTCAAAATGTTTTTCAACTACTGAAAACTCTCTTCACATTTTGGTGTCCATTCAAAATTCACTCCCTTCTTTTGTAAAGAAGTGATTGGGCTTGCAATCTTTGAAAACCATTCTATGAATCTTCATTAATAACCCACGAGACCCATAAATGATATGACCTCTATCACATTTATTGGTGATTTCCATCCTCTAATGGCCTCTATATTCTCAGGATCGACTGTTGTCCCATTTGTTGAAATAATATGCCCCAAGTAATGGATCTTCTTTTGATAAAATATGCACTTACTTAGCTTGGCATACAATTTATGCTCTCTTAAAACCTTTAGCACCATTCTGAAATGCTCCTCATGCTCCTCTTCATACTTAGAGAAAATGAAAATATCATCTGATAAAACAATTACATACTTCTGCAGGTACTCCCTGAACACTACATTCATTAGACACATAAAAACAACTAGGGAATTTGATAGTCCAAATGGCACTACCGTGAATTCATAATTCCCATACCTTTTTCTAAACATTGTTTTGTCGATATCTTCCTCTTTGATCCTCACTTGATGATAGCATGATCTCAAGTCAATCTTGGAAAGGATTCTTGCACCTTTTAGCTGATCAAATAAAACATCAATCCTTAGAAAGGGATATAATTTGTTATTTATAGTAATCTTGTTCAGCTGCTTAAAATCAATACACAGCCTTAAGGTTCCATCTTTCTTCTTCACAAAAAGAACCGAGTCTCCCCAAGGTGACACACTTGGGCATATATAACCCTTCTTCAGAAGCTCCTCTAGCTACATATGGAACTCTTTCAATTCTAGTGTGCCCATTATGTAAGGTGTTTTGGACACTGGAGTAACTCCTGACACCAAATAATTAGAGAAATTTATTCCCCTCTTCAGTGGAAATATTAGGATCTCCTTAAAACCATCTTCAATATATTTTAAAACTAGATGGTATTCAATACTTGCCACTTTATCTCTAGCTGTCTCTTCCATGTGGGCTACAAAAATATGACATCCTTTCCTGAAACTCTTTTTTAGCTACATGGCTGAAATTTCTCTAACAATTACAGCTCTTGGAATGCCTTGAATCTTTCCTTTCTTACCTTCCTCATAAAGACAAGTTATAGTCTTGTTGTATCAATCTAGGACAACACGGTGCTTTTCCAACCAATCCATGCTAATTAGACAATCACATGAACCCAATGGTATGATTTTTACATCTACCTTTGTCTTGATTCCATTCATGTCTATCAGACAATATTTAACCCACTCATTGATCTTTCTCTTAGCCCCTATGGATAACTAAACTAACCAAGATTTCTTATGCTTACTCCTTTGCAAGTGAAATATTTCAATAATGTTAGAGTTTATGTAACTATGGATAGCTCCATAAGAAATTAAAATTTCTATGGGCTAGTTATCAATCTTACCTTCCACTTCAATCATGGGGGATTGATACTTTGCTTGCTTTTTGTCCAAGGCTGCATAAATCCTTGGCATGTTTCCTCCCATATCTTCCATTGTTTCAGCCTCCTAGATGTTGTGGATAGTCCCCATTCTTTCTCCTTTGTGAGGGAAGTCCTTATACAAGTGATTCCCCTCACATACCCAACATTTTACAAGTTGTTTCCTTGGCCTTTTTCCAAAAGAATTTGTTTTCTTGTGTTCATTTTGCGTTGACTGGCCTTATTGATTTGCTTGAGAGATAATATTGAAACATGGTGGCTTAAAGCATTTTTTTCTTTGTTCCCTCTTTCATTTCATCTTGTCACTCCAAGTCTTTTTAAAGACTGGCCTCCCTATGCTCTGCTCATAGAGATGTCTTTCTCTCCCTATGGATTCCTCCAAATTCCTGGGGTTAGCATAATTTATCTTGTCAATATAGAATGAGGGTAACCCACTCAAAAAACTTTGTATTTTTACCTTCTCATCCTTTATGAAGTCAACATACTTCAACAATTCAAAGAACCTCTTCTCATACTAATCCAATGTCATGCTTCCCAACTTGAGTTCAAAGAAATATTTCATCTTCCTCTCATAATAATACTCAAAAAAATATTTCTCTTGGAAATATCATTTGAACTTCCTCCATGAGACCCTCTTTTCATCAAGATTCTTTTCTTTCTTAAGTTTATCTCACCACATGGCTACCTTTCCCTGCAAGTGGTAGGTTGAAATCCTTGTTTCTACCCTAGAGGGGTAATCATGCAACTAGAAGTATTTCTTTATTTCCAATAGTTATGCCTATGCCTCTTCTCTCTTCTTGTGCTCACCATTGAAAGTTGGTGGAATGATATTCCTAAGCTCACCTTGAAATATGTCTCCCTCTAGTGTTCTCCTCTACCTCCTGATAGGGGACACACTTAGGTTTCTCCCTAGACTTGAACTAGCATGATCTCTCCTAGTGGATTTCTCTATGGAATGATGGTGTCCACTCCTTCTCTTGGATTGTCTAGAATTCCCATGCCCATCTCTTCCACCATGGGATTCAGATGATGTCACTTATCTAGCACTAGCTTCGGGATTTTTTCCAGAGTCCTTATTGGCTTGCTTCTGCAACATGTTAAAGATCTGAAGTATCTCTTCTTGATCCTTCTTGATCCTTCATGATCATTCAATTATCATCCATATAAATCTTCACTTCTCTATGCATGATTCTCATAGTTACAAGCTCTTTCCTATCCCTTTTTCCATTGGACTCGGTCTCAAGTACATTCCCTATGCTCACATGCAGACCTATGAATTCTTCTTCATGATTGTAGGACCCTTGGGAATATTCCATTACTATGGTTCACATATAGAAAAAAAAATTCTTCTCTGAACCTCTAATTCTAGAAAAAATGTGCATGCAAACAATTTCAGTTAGATGAAAATAAATACATACACAATTTGGAAAAGAATTCATAAATTTTTCTTCCCTTTTAATGCCACTAGTCATCTTCTTTTGAGTCAACTGTAAAATTCCTGCTCAAAATATTTTTAAGTTAATGTATGGATTCTCCTCCTTAAGGCCTTTCCATCAACTATTTATTTTCCCAATTCTAAGTTTTGAGCAAAACATTATGGTCTTCAAACATTTTGATCATTTTCCCCTTTTTAACCATGCATGCTACATGTGTGCTCTTTCTGTTCAAACACATTTTTAGATACCTAGAACTCAAATCTAGCTCCATGGTTGACTTCTACAGTCCATGATCTTTCCATATATTGTTCCTCAGCCCCAAACTGACTCCTAAGCTAGGATTTATTCCCTCTAAAAGAGATATGGTACTAAATTTTACCCTTGATTATTTTGGTTGTAACTCCCTCATACAAGCTCTATTTGGCAAATAGCTTAGCTTGTTGGAAAGCTATTTAATGGCTTTGATCCCTCCCCCTCCCAATGTGCTTCTCAATTTTTATCTATTTTGGTATCTTTCCAACAAACCAAACAAAAATTGTGTTCTTATATCCGCCAAGGGCCCTCCATCCATAAAAACCTCCCATTGCAGTCGCCTAGGGCCAAGGAGCTAGGGGAATCCTATACCCTATTGAGGGCTACACTATATCTTTTGTAGCAAGCCTAGTTCAAGCTACAAACATCTTCAGTGAGATCATGGCACTTAAACTCTTGATTCTCTTAGTAAAAGAGAAAGCAATCTCCCAAATAAACATATATGGAGACTCGATGCTTGTAATAAATAGTTTGAACGACAAACATGCTCTCCACAGTTATACCCTTCAACATATATTTCTTTCTTCTCTCATATTTATTTCACTCATGTATATATGAAGTGGAAAAAGGAAGCAAACCAGTTATCAAAATTTGGATTGGACTTGGCCCAAGGAATATGGAAAGTCTAGGAAAAGAGCATGCAAGGCTCCTCGTAATTTCTTCACAACTCTTGGCGCTCTCTCTTATTAAAATCAAAATGGATGTATATGATTTTGTTTATACTTTTTGAGAATCCTCATTTGGAAACTAGTTGTGGGTCCTTTCTACATGCTTGTTGTATGTACCTAGATCTTTTTCATAATAGGTCTTTGATTTTGGCTCAACTATATGGTTGGATTATGTTAGTGCTCTAAAGCCACAAGAATTTATGTTGATGTAATTTTTTCTTCATTGAATAAAATTACTTTTTTTTTTTTCACCCGGTTTTAAAAAAAAATTAAAAAATTAAAAAAAAAGAGAGATAGATTCAGTGCTCTGAAAAACCCTTATTGCACCTAGACTATACAATTTCAATAACTAATATTTTTTATTATTCTAAGGAACCAAATTTTAAACAAAACGGGTTGGAGAATGTGACCAAGAAAATAAGTCAAATATTTAAACTACGCTCTTTGATTATGAAACTTTTTTTCCAAAATATTTTGACCCAACCCAAATACTTTTAAAATAAAAGTAAACTCATAAAAAAATAAATATCATTTACTTATTAACTCACTCCTATCCCATTGGACATAATTCTGGGCATACTTGTCTCTCAAAAAACTTGTTTATGTCCATCCATTCAATGGTTCCTTGTTGTATTCAAATTTACATTAGTTTTGTTTTGGTGAAATTTCCTAATATCAAGCATTTTCATTAGCGTGAAGAAAATGGTGAAAAAACCCTTGTTGCTAAATATTTGATGTCATCCATGCCATCTAACCATAAATACACGAGTCTCCATAACCTGCGGTAGCGATAAATGAGTCTCGATGACCTCTTAGAGTGCATGGAGATAAATATGTGTATGATCAGCAACAACAACACCTCATGTTCTTCTTTGCACGATGGGTTTAAGATGGTATGATTTGGATATCAATGGATAATTTTGTAACGTTCCCCAACTTAACTAGGGGAAATTACTTGTAGAAATACACATAAAAATGATTTTATTTTTCTAATAAACATCCTGTGGTTTACCAGCTACGATTCAAACAAATATTCAACTAATTTCTGATACCCTATTGCGCATGCACAACAAACTCCCAATTTAATTTTCTTATCGTCTCTCTAAGACAAGAAATTGATCCCCCTCCAAATCTTTCTAGTAGAACCCTCGCACTCTCTCCCTCTCGTGCAAATGGCTAAGCCTAATTTTTCCTCCCACTCTTCCCACTTTACCATTTCCAATTTCTCTTCAGATCACTTCGACCCGTCAATCTACACTTCAATGAGTTCCCTCTTCTTACACCAATACATAGCATACCGATGAATGCATCCTTTCTTCCACTTACACATTGGCAAGCAAGTGATTTATTTGCCAATACATAAACCAATTTCCTTCAAACTTGGTTAATGCGTCGGCGCGTTTCCTTTCATCAACTAAATTCCTTTCATATTCTTCGATGTAGCACATCAACAACGCCCCTTCCTTTCTCCCCATTATACTACGTATCCACGAGGTTTGTCTCTCCTTCACTGACACGATGCTTGTTGAAAATATTCCCTCTCGTTTCGCCAATGCACTAGTAGAAGGATATCGGCCCCTCACCATCATCGAGTGCATAAACGAAGATCTTCTCCCTCTCGCCAATATTGACCTGGTTAGTAAGGCCCACCTTCATTTTGAGGCCTATCTT
>CBVK0100635411.1:0-11373 GCA_900067695.1 Picea abies | reverse complement strand
CTGAGGAGCTTCGTTGTAGCTACGGAAGAGCATGCGCAAGCGATGTAAGCTTTATGCGATCCTGGTGTTAAATGAAAAGGGAGTAGCAGAAGGTATAGAACACCTTACAGTGGTGAGAGAGTTTGTGGACGTCTTCCAAGAGGAGTTACCTGGGATGCCACTGGAGAGGGAATTGGAATTTACCATAGACCTAAAACCGGGGACTAAACCAATAGCGATAATTCCTTATTGTATGTCAACCCTAGAGTTACAGGAGTTGAAAATGAAACTGAAGGAGTTGCTGGACTTGGTACTTATATGTCCAAGTGTGTCACTATGGGGTGCGCTTGTTATTTTCATATGAAATAAGGATGGGTCATGGAGACTCTGCATTAACTACCATCAATTGAACAATTCAACGATCAATAATCAATATCCATTTCCATGGATTGATGATCTGTTCAATCAAATGAAGGGTGTGACGGTGTTTTCCAAGATCAATTTACGATCAGGGTATCACCAGTTACGGATCAAGGAGGACGATGTCCCTAAGACCGCCTTTAAGACGAGGTTTGGTCATTATGGGTTTACTGTTTTACCGTTTGGACTAACAAATTCCCCAAGGGTATTTATGAGTTTGATGAACAAGGTGTTCTGTGAGTACTTGGACAAGTTCGTCCAAGTATTCATTGATGATATTTTGATTTACTCTCAGACGACGGAGGAGCATGACGAGCATCTACGCTTGGTGCTACAGTGTTTGTGAGAGCACAAATTGTATGAGAAGTTGTCCAAATGCTCATTTTATCAATCGAAGATTCACTACTTAGGGCATGTCATCTCTGGTGAAGGTATCATCGTGGATCCAACTAAGGTCAAGGCTATTATGGAATGGCCTGCTCCGATGAATGTCTCAGAAGTACGTAGCTTCATGGGTTTAGCAGGATACTATCGACAGTTTGTCGATGGATTTTTGAAGATAGCAAATCCGATCACAAAGTTACAGAAGAGGAACAATAAGTTTGTTTGGACCGAGAAATGTGGGGAAGCATTTCAGAGGCTCAAAGAGTTGTTGACAACAACACCGATACTAAAGGTCCCTAACATGGATGCAAACTTCTTGGTATGCGCTGACGCATCCACGGAAGGCTTAAGCGGAGTCCTGATGGAAGACATTCGAGTGATCACTTACATCTCTAGGAAACTGAGAAGGCATGAGGAGAACTATGCAACGAATGATTTTGAGTTGTTAGCCTTTGTTTGTGCCTTGAAGGTGTGGAGACACTACCTTATTGGATGAAATTTTGAACTAAAAACGGACCATTGTGGACCACAACACATCTTTATGCAAAGCGACCTGAACGAGTGACAACGATGTTGGTCAGAATTTCTTAGCGAGTACGAATTCGAGATTACTTACATAAAGGGGACAATGAATATAGTGGCTGATGCATTGAGTTGGATACCACACATATTTTTGGTGTTTCCTCTTCAGATGAATCTACGTGAAATGATTCTAACTTTACAGCGTGATGATGACTGGTACAAAGAGGTCAAGTATTTTATTGGACCAAAACAAAATGATGGTACCAAGATTTCAAGGATTTACGTTTGAAGACGATGGATTATTGAGGTTTAAAAATCAGATTTACGTGCCACCGAACGATGAGTTGAGGAGTTTGATCCTAGACGAGGCTCATAGAGATGTACACATGGCTCACTTGAGGGTCATGAAGATGAGGGAAAACCTTAAACACTTAGTTCTTCTGGGAAAGATTGAAGGCAGACTTAGTCAACTACATGGCCATATGTCTAGGATGTCAGCAGGTGAAGGTTGAACATACACATCCAACTGGATTATTACAACCACACGTTATTTCAGAATCAAAATGGGAGGTCAACTCGATGGATTTCATTGTTGGATTTACATTGACGATGAGGAGACATGACTCGATTTTGTGGTAGTCTACACTCTGACGAAGAGTGCTCATTTATTCCTGTGCGTACAATGTATCAGGGACTGGACATAGCTAGAGTTTACTTAGAGAGATTGTGAGGGCATGGCATGCCTAAGAAGATTACATCCGATCAAGGATCAATGATTAATGGATGATTCTGGACTAGTTTCCAAGAGGCACTGGGAACCCAACTTAACTTTAGTATTGCATATCACCCAGAGAAAGACAGGTAGACGAACGAACAAACCAATTCTTGGAGGATGTGTTGCGCATGTACATGGTTGACCAACTGAATCATTGGGAAGAATTCTTGCCACAGGCAGAATTCACACATAACAACTAGTCATCAAGGCACCATTAAGATGGCACCTTTCGAGTCCTTTACCGGTGACCATGTCAGACGCCTTTGAGTTGGATCAACTTGAGGATGGGGTCCTGGTAGGACCATAAGTGATCCAAGAAATGGAATAACAAATGAAAACAATAAGACAAAGGATCAAGGAAGTGCAACATCGACAGAAGAGTTATGTCGATGCGCACTGTGTTGACCGTAGTTACGATGAAAGTATAGAGTATTCTTGCTGGTGAAAAAGCGTAAGAGTTTGATCAAGTTTGGATAGGGTGCTAAACTATCTCCTAGGTTCATGGGATCCTACGATATTGTGGAAAAGAGAGGCCCGTGGCCTATTGACTAGCCTTGCCTAATTCTTTGAGGCCGCACTCGGTGACCTGGGAGGATGCATATGATATGCGCCATCAGTTTCCATTTTTGTTTGATAGATAGACTTATGACACTGTGTTACACATTATTTCGACACTTTATACTGTGAAACTTCGGGATGAAGTTTAGACTAAGAGGGGGTGTATGTAACATCCCGCTCTTGCACACACTGAGCAAACTTATTCTTTGAGGACACTTTATTGCAAGTGATCTGGATTATTATACTATTGGAAGTTTGATTATGATTATGTGACATTATGGATATGATGACATGTTATTTTACTGTATTGACATAGAAAGGGGTTATTGAATTGGTTCTCCTGAGTGTGCAGGATTTGGACCTTGAGAATGTTGAGGCATCGACGAAAAACATGGACTCCGGATCGAGTCAGGGAGTGGACTTTTGGGGTTTGATTGTTGTATATATATGACATATGTGCATCTGATTAGATGTTATGATTATGGATTTTATTCTTACATGATTTGTTGATGATGTAGGCTGATGATAGCTTGCCGACTAGACTCACATGTAGAGTAGAGGGGTCACGCACGACTACCAGAGACGTTGAGGGAGAGGTGTGGATAGTAGCCTTGCCACAACCTACTAGCACTCTCGGTGTGGCTTGAATTGTAGGTTAAAGAATACCTAGTTCAAGAAGACCCATGATGCCGTGAGGGCAGATTTTGACAGTCACTCACAATGATTCTAAGGGGGTGCGCAACAAGGTAGGGGCCTTATTCCGTAGAGGCCCTTAGTGTCCCACAATATCACCTAGCAGAGTATTGACTCCAGGGGTTTTTGATGTCTACCAAGTTAGATAAGAGACGAGTGGCTCCCTTGGAGCATGTAGTGCATCCTGAAGGGCATGCCGCGCAAGAGAAACAGATGGAGGCGAGTGGCACCCTTGGAGCATGTAGTGCATCCTGAAGGGCACATCGCGCAAAGGAAATAGAATGAGGTGAGTGGCATCCTTGGAGCACCTAGCACATCCTGGAGGGCATGTCGCATTGTTAACTAATAAGTGAATAAACCTATATGGCCTTAGAATGAATGATGTGATGAGAAAGTTTTAAAAACAATTTTTTCCTAATTAAAATGTTGCCTAGCCTCATAAATTAAAATCTAGGTCTAAAGTAATACTCATGGTAAAGAAAAAATAAAATAATAATAATAATCATTTTTAAACATGTGACAAAAAGGGGGTAAGAAACTCGATTAAATTATTAAAATCAAATTACTTTGGGGGATTAAATTTTTTAAAAAGAGGGGGAGGGGAATTAATTGTTTTGTTACATATGCTAATTAAAAAGTTATTAATTAAAAAGGAAAAGGGGAAAAGGGTAATTTCTTACACTTGCTAATTTGAATTTTAGATAAAAAGGGAAAGAGAGAAATTTAAAAGAATTAGGAAACTAAGGGAAAAAGGGGGAACATAAAGAGAAAGGGAAACATAAGGAAAAAACAAAATGATTAACTTAGTAAGTTATCTTGCCTTTAAGAATTTTCTAAATTGAACTGAATTGGTAAATTAGTAAGGGGGTAAGTCATTAAATTGTGAGAGGGAATATGGGGAAACCTAGGAGCGATTCTAGGAATGCTTTTAGGTGGGTGAGGGAAATAGGAGTAATTAAATAATTAATAGGTGGGTGAGGGAAATAGGAGTAATTAAATAATTAATGAAATTAATTTATGGTGCAACGAAGGGGATGGGTGACACATGTACGGGGAGGATTTTTCTGAATTAATTTATTGAACATTAAATTAAATGAGAAATTGGGAAATGGATGACTTAGAAACTCTATATAAAGGAGGGAGGAGGAGGAGGATGGACCCCTAGTTTTTATGCGTAATGTTACGCTGTAAAATTTTAGACTTGAGTGACTTATTGTGTGGGAGTTGGGATACTTAGCTCGGTGAGGAGTGGTAGCTCGGCCTTGCAAGATGAGCTGGGAGCTAGTTGATCTCTGGTTTAGTGTGTGTGGCCCCTTTGGGGCTTGGGGGGATAAGGGGGAAGAAGAGTACCCATAACATTGTTTGGGAGGTACCAATGAAGTCTCATCGATTGACAAGAGGGAGCTACATGGAGCGTGCGGGACAACGAATCGGAAGCTATTACCTTGGGCTACATGGTATATTACTATTGATCTTATGCCTTCATTTCTGTACTTTTAATTGTGTAAGGAAAGCGTTTTACTTAGTATTTTAATTGAGAACTTAATTTCCCCTTAGCCTTAAGCTCACTGCTTGACTTGATTTCCTTGGATTTCGATCCCTGAACACTGACTGTCCTATTGGTTTTACTAATTTGTTGTGAGGAGTTTCACTTTTTACTTCGTCCTCATCCCTAGTTCATCTGTCGACGCCTGAGTAGTTAGCCAGGATCTGGATCAACAGTCATCACTTCGGTGTTAATAGACCTATAGATCCTAATGCCCTTCTTTTATGTGTGTGGATGATGAGCAAAGGATGTTTTCCCAGCCGTCTACCCATGTTGATTGTTCTTGGATGATTGATTGTCCTTGCGCTGTCCTTGGGAACGAGTACCTCTGCCTCCTTGAATGTATTTCCCTTCTCCCCTTTTCGAGGACTAACATAGTTTTGATTCTTGTGTACGCCTTTAGATTAACTGAAAGATGTATATCGTATCATATATTGTTTTGAATGTGTAAGGGTTATTAAATCTCTATTGATAAAGCATGCTTGGTTCCATCTAATTCCAATGTCATTACTTCCTTGGATTGTGGAGGCCTTATAATTTAGAAATCCTACCTTATAATGGTGATCTCAACATATTGTGTTTTATATTACTGTGTTGATATCGTTGATCTCTGTGTTTATTGTATTTTATATCGCTGATCTCAATGTTTTTATCACTGTGTTTGATCACTGTATTTTAGCTCCTTTTGGAATGATGATATGCATTTTTCCTTCTTGCCTTTTTACCTGCGTTGGAATTGTGATATACCTTCTTCCTTACCCTGCAATTCATCCTTCTCTACACATTGATTTCGCCTTCATCATTTACACAAATCTCACACTCGATATCCGTGGCTCCTTACACAGCTGTCAATGCGGATTTTCTGAGCATAATACCCGACTTTCAACTAGTTTTTTTCTTGGCATTTTATTTTACATAGAGATTAACTGTTTTCACCCAGCCATATCCCTACTGGAAACATTATCGTTGGTCAACGATTTATCCTTCAAGGAATTTAATTATGGGCGATTTACCTTGGTGGTTTTAACTCAGCATTTTACCACTGTGATTTTCCTAGCTCTGCGATTTGACATCTTTATTGTTTTATTAAATGGTTAGACCTCTTGGAAATCAGAGTGAAAAAAATAAATAAAGAGCGAATGAAAAAAAAAGAAAAAAAAACGAAATTGGAAAAATAACCTCCTTTTCGACTGGAACCATTCATGCTCTTTTATAGAATGCTCTATCGATTCTTTTTCTCATTACCTATTCAATAAATTCATCCAACACTGTAAACCGTCTTACGTATTGGTCTAGTTTTTTATTTACTACAATCACTTTTAGCTACCACTGCCAACTACATGTTACTTGCCAGAATACCTTTATTTAGATCACAAAATCTCAGACTTTATGAGACATGAATACAATCTGTCTATTTAGCTGCTTGTCACAAACATGCTAATGGAGTAGCATATTTCATGATTGAGTCTCCCCTTCTTGTCTTCATGAACTTATCCTTGAGCAATTGGGCTTGCGTGGAGGTGTAACCTTTTATGTTGGGCACTTGTCAAATAAAAGTAAAAACAAGGGTGATGTTACATTGAACACGAGAGGGAAAATATTTATGCATTGACCATTGTTAAAATTGACACTTTTGGAGATAAAGATAAGGATAAGCCTGATAAATATTTAGACCTCAATATCATTATTTGATGTCGATTCAATTATGTTGATAGTAGAAATATTGATTAATATATCTGCGAACTCCTAAATATGACAATGTTATCTTCTAGTTGCTCAACAATATATTCCTTATATCCATTTTACTTCGCTGTCACATTCTTTACATTTCTAGTGATTATCACTTGAATAACAAATTTATGGTAGACAACGATGCCATTGTTAGGTCACCGATTTCATTTCCTGGATAGTAATGTTACTATAGCCTTCAATATTATTGATAACAACCATTCATTATATAGATAGGATGGTTTAAGTAGAGATTTTATTATATTGGTTTTAGTCAAAGGAACACGATTAGATTCCATAGATAGCGAATAATTTTATTTAAAGGACATGGTTCAAACTTGTTTCATTTTAAAAGTTAGCGAATTCTTCCTTAGGAAAGTACTTATCTAATATTGTAATTGGAAATAGTTATAATGAGCTAATAGTTTGGTAATAAATATTTTTTTTAATGGGTTGTATGAACGTCATAGTCCTCAGCCTCCCTTGTGTTTGGTTGACGTGGCATTTGGGTGCTTGGGTTAGTCGTCTTGAGTTGACAGTTAATGCGATCTCCAAGCGTGTTGAAATTTTATTGGGTTATTGTTCTCGATGTGTTAGGTTGCACCTTGGTGACTGTCACACCCATTGCCTCTTGACAACATGATTCTTGATGAGGGAATCATCGTGCGCCTGAGGGACATATGCAAATGATAACCTGGCTAGAGTCAGTGCTTCCTGATATGGGCGTTGTTCATTGTAATTGATGTTGGCACTTGGTTTTTAATGACTTATCGTGTTTGGTTTCATGTACCGTAGGGTTTTCCAGTTACTAGTCATCAAGTCATTGTGTCAGGTTGGTCGATGTTGTCCTTTAGCTTGTAGGCGTTGTCCTGCTTGTGTCGGGCGGGTAGTCATTTATATCTGTCTTGGATTATCGCATGTTTGTTTTCTGTTGCTTGATTTGTGTGCGAGTGTTCACTGTAAGATTGCGTTGTTCAACTGTGGTCGTTGTTGTCATCCTGCTTAAAAAAAAGAAAAAAAATTGCTTCGTGTTGCGTCACAGGTAGTCTTAACAATGAGGTCGTTACAAATCTCGTGCTTTGTGACCGAGATTATTGCACTTGTAGCATACCATATTTTGATCCATTAATGGGTCAAATGGATTATAGTTTCTGTTGAAAGGTCTGTAAATTTTTTTATATCTTCTATTTTCACCATTCATGTATCTTGTGTAGTTATTCCTTTCATTTATTCTCCAATTTATTGCCTTGTGTCCAAAATTTCCATAAGTATAACAATGCCCAAGAAAGAAATTTTGATACCTGGGAGTAAGTGTTGTTCTTTGCGGTGTAGTCCATCTGGGTTCACGATCTATTCTTTTGTAGTTTCCTTCATAATTATTGCTTTCATACCTGATGGGAGAGGATCTTCTTGATGTCTCATTCCTTCTGAATTCTAGTCTTCTATCTTGTTGTTCAACTTTCTCTGGAGTGTTGGTTTCATCCTTTTCATATTCCTTCTCTTGTTTTGTTGTCTTCAAACTGTCATTGTATCCTAGACCTGTCTTGTCATTTGGAGATCTTTGAATGCTAAGGATCTCATCTAATTTTTCAGTGTTTTTTTCAAACTTCTTCAACTTTTATATTATCAATAGTAGCTCCCCTTTTGTGTGATCCAATTCTGCTTTCAATTTCTCATAATCTTCTAATTGTTCCTTCAAGCTACCAATGGTCTTTTCAAGCTTGTAATTCTCTTCTTCACAACTACTGAATTCACCTTTTAGTATTATGTTTGTGTTTCTAAGCTTGTTATTTTCATATTCAACATGCTTCAACTTTTCAAGATTCTCATCTTCTTGTTCACTCTCTACGTTGTCTTTGTATCCCCAAAAGGAATCAATGTTGGTTTCTTCATCTAAATCTTCTTCAAAAATTATTTCTTCTTCTTTAAAACTCTTGTGATCATCATCCTGGGTTTCTTGGGTTATGAAGAGGACTTCTCCTCCATCATTATCTTCTTCATCACTCTCATCTGAGAAGATGTCATCATCCTTGGATTAGAAGCTCTTTTTATTGTTGAGACTTCTCTTTTTATAGTAGCAATTTTCAACAATATGTCCTATTCTACCAAAGTTAAATCATTTGAGATGAGACTTACCTTTGTATCTTCCAGTTCCCTTCTGGAACCTTCTTGCGAAATTTTCCATTTCTTCATCAAGTTCATTATCCTTGTATTTTGTCTTCTTTATGGCTTTAAAGGCTGCTTCATTGTTTGGCTGGTCACTTTCTGTACCTGTTCTCATTTCATGTACTATAAGAGACGCATGTAATTCATCCATTGTCATTTTGGTCAAGTCCCTAGTTTCTTCAATGGAAGAGACCTTAGCATCATACTCCAAGAGAAGTGATCTCAACACTTTTTGTACAACTGAGGATTCATTGATATCTTCACCCAATCCTCTGATAGCATTGAAAACTTCATCAACTTTAAGAAACTAGGTTGCAATATATTCCTTTTCATCCATCTTCAAATTTTCAAATTCTGCTCTATTTCATTGAAGCTTGACCTGCTTAACTTTTGGATCACCTTCATAGATACTCTTGAGTTTGTCCCATACCTCTTTAATAGTGATTCATCCCATCACTTTGCTAGAAATGGTTGGTACCAATGCTCCTAGAATAACATGTCTGGCTTTTGAATTACAACTCATAAGCTTCTTCTCATTTGGATCAGTTGGAGCATTTGTTGGGATAACATATCCATTTACAACTGAGTACCAAATGTCTACTCCCAAGGATGTTAGGTAAGTGTTCACTCTATCACTCTAGTATGCATAATTTCTTCCATCAAATCATTGAATCCCATTTGAAATGTGCTCATGGTCATCCATCTCTGCTCAGGATTTCCCTTCTAGTGGTTAAACTATTTTGAAGGTAACCTGCTCTAATACCAATTGTTGATACTGAGAGGGGGGTGAATCAGTATCAAGTACAATTTTTTTTTTTTTCAACTTATACTTCAACCATATTATATATTTAATTATATCCAATGATTAATGAACAATAGTATAAGAGTTACACCAATACACCACAATACACCATGCACAATATATGAGAAATACTCAATAGTTATTGTTCAAGGGAAGTAATGATTTCCAAGGGAAGCTACAACTTCCAAGTTCAAGGGAGGGGTAAACCTCCAAGGGAAGATACAATCCTCCAAGATAAAGAGGGGGTTAAACCCTCTATCCTTGCCCCTTCCTTCCACCCAAGAATATATGAGAGATAATAAAACTTTACATTAAATTATCACCATCAACCAACCATCACATAGAACCTGATAATGATTCCTGAGAATTCTTCAACTTATGCAATTATTCAAATCTTGAAATACTCTGATCTTGTAAATAATATTACTCAATGTATTCTCTAAAAATCCTCCAAGTTTCACTCCTTTAATTCTCCCAGAAAAGGAGTTATAGAGAAAATGATAGACCTTATTCAATTTTGGTTTATTCAGGAGAGCGAACTTGTACAACATGCCTCGCGCTCAATTTTTAACATCATATTATGAAATTTTTACACATGAAAACATATCCTGTAATGTTTCCAATGCAATTGGTCTCACTTTAATTAGATTCTCTATGAATAATTTATGATTGTTTTACCCGAAACACCTGTTTATGATTAACTTTAGGACTAGTCAACAACCCTATCTTCAACATAGTGTATCTCCAAAAGTATAGCGAATAAAGAGATGAAATTTTTACCACAGGTACCTAGATATGAATTCTCAATACTATATCAATTTCACCATCTGAATCGTTCTAGAAAAAAAGTTATAGCAAAAATGGTAAGATGACCTGTAAATAACATACCTTAGAACACATCACCAAAAGACTTCATCCTCCCTTGAAATTCAGCCTTCTTTACTTCATATTTCCACTGAAATTTGAATTTTGTGTGTTTAAAATGAATGTATAATGATATGTATTTATACCCTTTATGTCACTTCCTTTTAACATTAGGGCCGACTTGACACTTTCTTATTTTGTAATTCTTTTCTTTAATTATCTTCAGGGCCGACATGTACTTCCTTCTTCAATTCACTTTGTCATATTAAAAAATTCATTTCTCCTCAACCATGAGGATCCACGTGATGTTCCACCTACCATCGAAAATAACATGACGTATACTATCCATCCATGGTTGTTTTATCTGCATGTGCACTGTCCTTCATGTCCAAATGCCTTCATCAATCTTGTGGTCCAAAACCAATGACTAGGGTTGACATCAATGACAACAAACAATCTTCTAGCACAAGATCCAACCTTTCACTCTTCTTTTCTTTTTCGACTCTGAGAAATATGACTCTCTTCTGTTTTCCATAAACATGATGCTCACAGAAATCCAAATCAATTTGTTTAAGATCTGGAAACAAATTTCTTTTGTGAAGTATCTGCATCCCCTTCTCACTCATGTGTCAAAGCCTATGATTCCACAGTGATGTATCCACTCCTGTAGAAGCTAAAGAGGTAGAATAGTCAATATTACTAGTACATAAATACAATGTACCTACCTTCTCTCCTTTTTCTATCACCAGTGATCCTTTGGTGACCTTCCACACCTTATCTGTAAATATGGATATACAACCTTCACTTGCCAACTGCCCTATTGAAATTAGATTTTTTCTTAGATCTGGAACATGTCTTACTTCTTTCAACAAGCATTGGTTTCCATTACTTTGGTTTATTTTTACATTTCCCATTCCAACAATTTTGCATGGTGCA
>CBVK0100635410.1:0-11373 GCA_900067695.1 Picea abies | reverse complement strand
TGTGTGGAAATATCAATGATTCATATACTTCATCAGATCCATGCAGACATCTACATCTTCAACAAAATCTTCAAAGAGAACAAACTTGCACAGTTGTGAGGTCTTCTTGGAGTGAAGGACATGATTGCTTAGCAATTTCCTTTTGTTCCTTATCATTTTTATTTTATTCATTGTAATTTGAGGGGGGGGTTTCCCATGAGGTTTTCCCTCTTTCCTCGTTTATTTCAGTGTATCTTTTGTATTTGGGTACCTAACATGGCCTTGTAGTCGGGACCCATTCTTTATTTTCACCATAGTGATGTTCAGGTGGGGTGTTGGAGTTACTTCACACACACCTAGGATTTATTTTTCCTAAGGTTTTTATTTGTTTATTAGTCATAATTAGTCATTATCCAGTCTCCTATATTTTAGGAGAGAATATTCCACTTGAAGAATATTCTCTTTTAGTTGACACTTCAGTTTGACTAGTTGAGTTGATTTTAGATGTTGCATTGGTTTTGTCACCATGCAACATTGGGATCATCACCAACTCACTACTCTTTGTTTAGTTAGTTAATTGAAGACTAGTTGACTAGTTAACTCAACTAGGTGGCAGTTCACTTCCGTAATTGCCTGAGAGACTAGACTAGGTGGCAGTTTACTCTTGTAACTGTTGGTGTGTGTCCAGATCAATCTAGATCACCACTATGGATCATTAGCTACTCATTTATCCTACATATATTGTAAATTATTCACTCTTTGAGTGTGGAAACGGTTAATGAGAATTCTTCCATTCTTTCTCTCCTTCTTCTTCCTTTTCCAATTCTCTCTGCAAATGTGTGTATTATTGTTTAGCTAGATCAATTCTGTGTAGGTTCAACACATTTACAGGGCTTAGCCAAGCTACTAGTTGAATCAAATTGCAAATCCTTGGGGGTTAAATTCATCGATGGTTGCTTAGGAAATCAACAGGCTGAATTGTCTGATGGAAATCCTCCAGACAATCCTCCACTAGCAGACTGCATCTGGTATAGAGATATCATATATTTTCTCCTAGAATTAAAGCCCCCTAATAAAATAGGGAAGAGTAAGGCAAGAGATTTAAAGCTCAAAGCGGTAAAATATTTCCTTATTGACAAAGTATTGTACTGGAGAGACCCTCTAGGGGTGTTTCTGAGGTGTTTGAACCCACAAGAGGCCCAGAAAGTGACATTTGACTTCCATAGCAGCCTCTGTGGGGGACACCACTTTTGGAAGACCACGACCCACAAGATTCTCAGGGATGGGTACTACTGGCCTACCTTATTCATTGATGTCTGCAGAGAGGTGAGAGCCTACATCAAATGCCAAAGGTTCTCAGGAAAGAAACAACTCAAATCTCTGCCACTAAAACCTGTAGTAGCTGCAACACCCTTTCAACAATGGGGGTTGGACTTCATTGGAGAGATTCATCCTTCCTCAAGTGGCCAACACAGATGGATCCTAACTACAACTGACTATTTTACCAAGTGGATAGAAACTATCCCCACCAGGAGTGCTTCACACAAGGTTATCATCAACTCCCTAGAGGATATCATAGCAAGGTTTGGATGCCCCAGTAGAATTTTCACTGATAATGATGCATCTTTCAGGTCTGAGCCTCTGGTGGGGTTCTGTGAGCAGTTTGATATTTCATTGGTTCATTCCACTCCCTATTATCCATAAGGAAATGGACTATCATAGTCTTCCAATAAAAGCCTGATTAATCTCATTAAAATATTGTTGGAAGATAATAAAAAGGCCTCGGACTCAAAACTCAAATTCGCTCTGTGGGCTGACTGAGTGACAACCAAGAAATCCCTGGGCACCTCCCCTTTTCAACTTGTTTATGGGACACAAGTTGTTTTTCCCACTTAGCTGGCTCTACCTATAGCAAAATTATTTCAAGATTATGAAGGAGAGCCAAATCATATGGTCAGAAGAATCCATCAAATGGTGGAAGTGCAGCAAACCAGGGAGCAGGTAATGAATAGAGCTCACAATCATCAGTAGAAGATCAAGCAGGTATTTGAAACGAGGGTCAAGAAAGAGGATTTCCAACTGGGAGATTTGGTATTTAAATGGGATGCTCCCAAGCAGGACAAGGGAAAACATGGAAAATTTGAAGCCCTATGGATTGGGCCCTTCAAGGTCGCTGGAGTATTTTCAAATAATACCTACAGGTTGCAGGATTTAGATGGTGAAGAAGTTTTCAATGGCACTGTGAATGGGAATTTTCTGAAGAAATGTTTCTTTTGAGCCACACATATCTCCTCTGTGTTTGTAAATATTTTTTTTCAATTTATCTTTCATTTTTAATAATGATTCCATAGCCCAACAACAAGGCACTAAATCTGCAAAATAGTTCTTGGCGTCTCGCAGGGAGCAAGCCATCCCCCATGGAGCCTAATGTTAGCACATAATATTGTATGCGAGGTGTTTTCCTATAAAGTGTCCCCTTCGGAAAAAACGTGGCAAAAAATGGGTCAAAAACCCACTTATCCTAAGTCAGGGGCACATAAGCGCTCTGGATTATGCAATGCACAGATCTGGGCGGTCAGAATATGCACACCCAGATCTTTGATCCAGATTCAATTCCAGACCCCCTCGTCGTTCTACCTTTAATGATGGGGGTAGGTCCGATATGACAGTTTTCCCGTGCGCAGATCTGAAGGGTCAGGCGAGCCATGCCCAGATCTATGGTTGAGGTCCCATTTTGGACCCCCCTACCATTCTACCTTTAATGATGGGGGGGGGCATTCGATATGGGCGTTTTTCTAGTGTGGGCCCTTTTCTATCGTGGCGCATTCTCCCTGTGTCACCCCCCCTCCTCTTTCCACCTGTGTTCCGCTAGGCCTCCTGTCCACTAGTCACATCACTCGTTTCCCCCTTGTCTCGTTAGGACACACTCACTTTCCACTCACCCTCATGGCATATCATTTTTCGTTTCACTCCCTCTTGTCTTCCCACACCTATCCCTCTCCCTATCACGTTGTCCCATCATAGGAGACGTGTTCCTCTTCGACAAATCACATCCCACCACTGTATCTCTGTGGATCCCACAAGATCTACCACATTCATCCTTTGGCCTCTCCTTGTCTCACTTCCACATCTAATATGCCAAATCATCCTTGTCTAGTCATCGCTCATCCACTGCTCCCTGTCAGGTGCCCCAGTGATCGTGTTTGCCTCCATGTCTTACCATGAATCCATTTAGTAGATCGAGGTGGCAGCATGAGAAGCCTCCACATCCCAAAGGTGCAGAGTTGACCGGGGCCATTTTCGATCCCAAGGAATAATTTATTGAAATAGTTGGTGGTGGGTGGACATCATTTCCACCATAAATGGAAAGTCCAGGAGAGGACTGTCAGCTTGTCAACTCCTTGCAGGCTCATTCTGGAACACGGTGGCATCTGACCAAAGTGCACGATGGCCCAGAGACAAGCTTACATGCACAGTCTGCCAGTAAACATGCAAACGTAATGCCTTCAATGCAGTAACTCGAAGCTTCTGCTGGGATTTGCTCCAAGTTTATGAAGGCATTTTTTCCATTTTTGTATCTATCGATGGTTGAGCTATGCTCTCGAATTATAAAGCCTTAATGAAATTTCTGGTTCTCCGGTTATGAGCTGTATATGAGACCTCCTATTTAATGAAATTCATATTCTCTCCATCTCTCTGTAAGGTTTGTTTTAAGACACTTGGAATTGGTAGGTCTAGTCGAAGGTGATTATGTTGTGTGATGTATGTTTGATCATGACAGTGTTTTCACCAGTTTTAAATCAGTCTCATGTGTCTTTTTCTCCCTCTTACCCTGAGTAGCTCATTGAATGATTTAAGTGAGTTGTTATAGTAGCCACCATGATGCAGGTATGATCACTGTGTTACTACAACTGTGTCATCCTGGCACATTTCAATGTTTGTTCTTTCTTCTACGGGTTGTTGGAAATTTGATGCCTACAACAGACCTTTGCAGTTTCTCTCCAAAGTCTTCCTCCTACTCACTCTTATTACAACTTACTGACTGAAGTTAGATCAATACCTCACCTGCTTATGCATAGCCTGGCTCAATATTTTGAGTTAAAATGATATTCTTCTAGGTCTGCATCCATTCGATCACCCCCGTATATACCAATCGTGACATAAAACTGAGGGGCATCAGGCTTTTCTCCTGCCGCAACCCAGGAGTGACTTTTGATGCTAACAACTGGAAAAGGCTAATAGATCGTCAATATCTCCTTCCCCAAGTTGTGCTAACACTTCTCCTAAGGCAATAGAAGATGCATCGACATGCACATGAAACTCCTTGCTCCAATCTGGGAAGACTAGAATAGGCGCAATAACCATTTTATGTTTCAGTGTGTCGAAGCTCTATTGGTATTCTTCTGTCCAACTAAAATGATAGTATTTCTTAAAAAGCTTCTCCATGGGTGTTGTAATCTGGGAATATCCTTTAATGAACTTCCTATAATATCTAGTATGTCCTAGCGCAATGCGCAGTTGTTTGACTAAAGTAGGAGGGGGTAGATCAACTATAATGGCAATTTTAGATGGATCGACCAACAATCCCTGCTTGCATACAATATGACCTAACAACACTCCAAATGGTGAGAAGAAGATGCATTTCTTCAGATTCAAGGAAATTTGGCACTGCTTGCATTTGTCCAACATTATCCTTAGACATTCAATATGATTTTTCAATAAACTAAAAACAGTCCAATCATCAAAATATGATTCTAGAAACTTATGCAGAAACTCCTTGAATGCTTCGACCACGACCCTAGAAAAGATGGCTGGGGAATTCTTCAATCCAAATGGCATCACTGTATACTGGTAGGATCCCCACTCTATTGCAAATGTGGTCTTATGGCGATCTTCCTTGGCAATCTGGATCTGATAGTATCCTGAAAATCCATCTGTAAAAGAATATACCTCATGGACTCCCACATTATCTAACACTTCATCAGTGAATGGTGTAGGGAAGGGGTCATGCAAAAAAACATCATTCAAATTCCTAATATCTATGTAGATCATGATCTCTCCTGTCTTCTTATCTTGCACCACCATAGGGATAATCCATTCTAATTCTTTGACAGGTTCTATAATCCTTGCTTCCATCATTCTGTCGAGCTCAATTTTCACTTTCTCCTTATACTTAGGGTTCAATCTGTAGGGTCTCTGTTTGACTGGTGTTGTGTCTAGTTTCAAAGGGATCCTCGTCTCTCCCATAGGCCCTTTAATGCCCTTCATATCAATGAATTTGGTTGGAAACAAGTCCTGATATTCATGCAGTAATTCTGTAATCTTGTCAATAGTGGTAGCATCCCAATAATCTCCAACATTTGCAAGCTTCGGTGTCTGTTCTATTCCAATATTGACCTTCTTAATATTGATTGGTTTTCCAATGAATGGTAACTCAACTCTTGGTCCTTCCACATCTCTTTGGCCTTCTGTTTTTGCGATGTTCACCTTCCTAGGATCATTGTCTTCATTACCATTAATGTTGTAACATCCTTGCAGTTTCTGCAGAGGTGCAATCCATTTGTCCTCTTCTTGTTCTAAAGGGGGGCTAGATGCCTCCTCAAATACTTTCTATCTTACAATATGTAACACTTTCTACTAAAGGACATTGACTTTCAAATAAGAAGGTGGTTACAAAATTCTGAGTCATACCTTCCCAATCTGCAGTGATGAGGCACAACTTCACTTGGAGGTACGAGTTGATAGGGGCTGTGTCTAGCATGTTAATGAAATTGTGCACCCACTTCTCTTGAGGAATGGTTCTCCAGGCTTCCTCGCAACTTCTAACATGGTCCTTTGGGAAGCTTTGACCTGTGTACCAAACTTTGCAGCCTCCCACTTGTTTTGAGAACCGCACGATCATCATGGTACGGCATTGTTCCCATTTTGTAATGTTGTTTTTGTGTGTCCCCCACCATCTTTCTAGTGTGGATTTCATGGCCTCATCCATTGCCAAAAATCTCTGTTGTGTCGGTACACTTGATTCAAAGTCCGCTAAGAAGGCTTATAAAGGATTCAGACCATCAAAAGTGGGAAAGTTACTTACTGTTGTGCCGATCCATCGAACTTTTCTAGTTAATCTAGCACATCTCCTTGTAGATACTTTATACATTTTGTTCTACCAGTTCTCCAGTGCTTCTTCTGAATCTGATGAGCATGCATTGTCACTTTGCCATATTATGTTTCCATTGGTCGTAGGATTAATGTAATCCTTCTGTCTAGTTGTTAGTTTGTATATGTTTTCCAGTTCATATGCGCGGTATTATTCTCTGATAGGTTCTGTGTATCGCTGACCTTCATCTGGATCTAAAGGTGAAATGACCCTAAGGCCATCTCTTTCAAATGTCATACATATTTTCTTTAAATCAACCACAGTGGAATTATTGAAAGCCCAATCAATTCCTAACATCATAGGGTAAGGGCAGTTATCATCAACTATCTCAATTACCTCAAAGTCTACAAACGTTCTTACTCCATCGATGTCCACCGAGACATGTTCCAATATGCTAAAGGGGCTTACTTCTTGTTGATTATCCATCCTAATCCTGATAGGGGAATAGATCAACTTCGGTTTTCCCATCAGTGCCTAGGTTTTCTTCGTCATGACATTGACCTCTGACCCTAAGTCGAGGACCACATAGTCTATATCATACTCTCCAATCTGATCATTCTAGTGTAACTCCTTATTCGTCCTTCTTTTCTTGGATAGTTGATGGATTGCTTTATTCAGTAAGGGATCTATCCTTCCTATCTCATATTGTCTAATTAAATTTTGTAGCTCTTGTACAATGCTCTCATCCTAAATCATCTTAATACAAGTATATAAAAATTCCATGAGCTTGCTTACCTCTTTTCCTTCTTTTGGCGAAGCAGATTGATCGAATGCTAGAGGCATTCAATATTCTCTTACTTGTGGCCATGTATTTGATGAAGAGCCTTGGTCTGCTTTGAACTCTTTTCTTTCCTACTCAAATACTTGTCTTTCTTTCTTTGCATCAAAAGTTTGGGTCTTCTTTGTAGCTTTCCTGACTCCTGAGTCTTCTGTAGTCTTTCCTTGGGTCATTATGTCTTCTCTTGTAACAACACTTCCTCTGGTGATAGAAACAAATCTAGGGTCTTCTTTGTGAGGTTCAATGTATATCAGTTGCACTTGCGGGTTTTGCTGAGGTCCTCATATTTCTTGAAGCTTAGCCAACAATTCTGGACATTCCTTGATAACATGCTCGAAGGAGTTGCAATAACTGCAAGTGGTATACGGGTTCTAATAGTCCCTTGCTAGGTGTCCTGGTTGCATGCAGTTATAATAGATTATCTATCCTCGGCCTTGACCCATACCCCCTTCTCGTATTCTTCCTCTAAATCCACTGCGAGGATTGAAGTTTCCTCTCCCAGGGGAGTTATACCGCGTAGTGTTTCCTTCTTGTTGTACTTCACCTTGAATTGTGTATATGTCTCTCAACCTTTCATGCATGAGACCATAAGCCCTACAATCCCTATCATTATGTCCCACGAACTTACAGAACATACAATACAAATTTGTGGGTGTCTAAACATACTTTTTCATGTAATAGCACTCACCAGGGCGATGTATATTTCTGCATACCTCGCACCAGGGTAAGGTGACTTGCTTCAAAGGGCTCAGATCTCTAGAGGCCAATTATTCATGGACTAGGGGACAACGTTCCTTGTAATGGCCTTCTGATATGCATCTGACACACCAGATGTATTCTCTTTTATCTTTTCCCTTGTATTTTTTCATATCTTCGATCTGCAGAGACAAACTAGTTAGCTGACTCAAGATTTGACTCATACCTGAAATGGATTCTTCCATAGGGGATGATTCTAGCTTCATGGTGATCTTCAGCACCTCAGCCTGTGAAGCAATATTCTATTGCATCAGAGGAACTGTGATGTGTGGTAAAAGGGAAAGAATGAACCATTCCTTGCTCTACTCATCTGGGATCTGAAAAGTCAATCGACCTATTAAGGTCTTGAATCTTTGATCGAATTCCCAAATGGGTTCAACGACCTTCTGCTTGATCTCTTTCAGTTATGTAATACATTGTGATTCCAATTTGGGTTTCTTGAACTCTGCAATCAATGCATTCTTGATCTGATTCAATGAATTAGGCTGTGCAAGTCCTTGGATAAGCTTCATGTACCAGCTCAGTGCGTGATCCCTTAGGGTAGTACTCAACTGGGTTCTTTTAAGAACTTTGTCAGTGACATTTTTAATATTCCATATGGCTTCACATAGGAACCAATATTGATCAGGGTCTTCAGACCCATCTCCCCTAAAAATAGGGAGCCTTGTCTCATCTTCCATAGATCTTCCTAGGGTTCCCAACTGAGTATGTGGTGAACTACTAGTGGCAGTGCTCTGAATGCTCTAGTGGCTTGGATTCCTCTAGTTTCTTAATGTTATTGAATCAATAGGAGGGATAATAGTACTTACTTCAGCAGTCTATGTAGTTCCTGAAGTTTCTGGCTCTTCCCGACGAGGTTCTTCATCTTTCCCTTCCTTTGTCCCAGCGAGTTCTGAATGCTCTTCGTCTGTCAGATATGCCTCTTCTCCACTATAGAAACCCTCGTCCCCATAGTTATTCTTGAACAGGTTCACAAAATGAACTTCTCTAAACTCTCTCCCACTGCGCATATGTCCAGCCCTTGTGTCATTGTCGTTGTCTGAATTCTTGAACATTAGCTTTTCCAGATCCGACCAATCTACTGTATCTTCAAGATGTTCTTCTCATGCAATAGCATCTTGATCCTCAACTTTAGAAAATGTAAAAATTTTCCTCTGGGTCCCTTGAAGAAATATCTCTCATCTTGGCTATATGACTCTACTATGTTAACAACAAAATCAGTGATATACCCTCCAATGGTGCTATCAAAACAATGATCTATTGCTCGTGATACGACATTATCAACTCTCTTGACCTTCTTGAACAACACTGACGTCCAAACCATAGGAGGTCTAGATCTGATCTCAAACTAGGTATCTACTAACCTAGATAACCACTCATATATCTCCTGATGGATACCTCCAAAGAAAATCTCGTGTATATTAGTGAAGATATACTTCTCCAACCAATTCTCTATGCTAAGATTAGGTTTCTTGTTCTGGGCTTCAGCGAAGTCCTTTTCTTGACCCTCTATCCACTTTTGAATCTCTATCTTTGATGGAAACCACCTTGAAATTCCCTCAAGAAGATTCTCGTCCCAAAAACAGAACCATGTTTTGGCACAGGGGCAGATCCAGGGTTCATCTCTAAGAGCACACCAACAAGCCCTAACTACTGGTCCTTTCTGCAACACCTACGAAGCAGATGCAATCTCACCTGAAGAATCTATGGGGGGGTTGTAGGATAGCGATGTCTACAACCAAGGGGAATCTCAAGTGTATCTAATACTTAGAACAATACAACATGCCTAGATCACTTATTAGCTTATATCTACTCCACATAACTTTCTGTCAGATCTAACATAGTAATGAAATAGAAATATATCAATAACAAAGAACATAACACCAATCACACATACAATGCAAGATATATGTGGTTCACCCTCTCTCTAGGGCTATGTCCACATAAATGTGCTTTATAATGCAGTAAGATGAAGCATACATTTCTTGTCTGCACTCTTAGCCAATAGATCTTCTCTCTTCTCCTTGTTATCTCTTCCCTCCTTGCGCACCCATCTGTAGGGTTTATCTTTGCACCCAACTAAATATATTACAATACAGAAGGCTCTCGTACTCAACACTACTCTCTCACTCAATATTACTCACTCAATCACACAATGACAAAGACAACAAAAAAATCATAACACCAACAACAACACCCAACCCAAGTCCTTTAGACCTTTATTTATACATTACAATAGCTCACCAACATCCTTAGGCCGAAACCTAGGTGTCAAAACCCTAGATACCAAAACCCTAGGTGTCTAAAACCCTAGGTCAACTTGACCCCCATTTTCAAGGCTTCGCCAGCCTGTCTTTCCTTCCTTCTCTCGCGTTGCTCCAAAGCATCCAAGGGTGGATTTTTCCACTTGTTGAGTTGTCCACGATCCTTCTTTCTTGTTGATATGTCGTCCTCGATCTCCTAGTTCAACATCTTGCTTCCTTTTACTTCGCTTCGTCTTTTATGCTCTTTTGCTCACTTCGACCCAGTAACAATCATTGTGTCTTCCGCACAGTTCACATTTTGCCTTTTCTTCCTTGATCTTTGCTTATTTCCACAACCAAGGGCCAACACTCAGACATCATTTTTTTTGGAAGTGACTTCCATGGTGAGTGACAATCTCCTTTGGGATGCCAAACCTTGCTACTATCTGGTTAAAAATGAAGAGAATTTTTGTTTCACCATCATTGTTAAACATTGGCATATCCTCGACCCACTTTGTGAAGTAGTCTACCACTACGATGATATAACGATGCCCCCTGGCTGAAGCTGGGTGGCATATAGTAAAAAAAATCCCCCACTTGGTGAAGGGACCAACAACAATGACGGGAAACATGGGAGTAGGATGTGCCCTCATCTTTCAAGAGAAGTTCTGACATGGGTGGCACTTCTTGACCGACTCGATGCAATCCTTGATTAACGTAGGCCAAAAGTAACCAGCTCGTAGAATCTTTTGGGTTGTTGCCAACCCAGAAAAATGACCATCGCATGCTCCAGTGTGGCAATCGTTAAGAATGAGTTCTTATTGCTCGTGTATAAGGCACCAATGAAGAATGCAATCTACACCTCGACGATACAAAGTGCTATCGAGTATGAGATAGTTTCATGCCTGATGGTGAATTCATCGATGCTCGTCATGAGAAGCAGAAGTGGGGAACTTCAAAATCTGGAGATAGACTAGTATATATCCATACCAGGGGTTTGAAGATGTGATCAGAAAAATATTGCCTTTAATAGGTGATTCTTCGGGTGTAACATCACTTGATTCGACCGGAAGTTTCGAAATAAGTTCCACAAAGACCAACGACTTTTTGGATTTTGCGGAAAAAAAATCCAAGTCAAATTCCTGGAGGATCACAATCCATCTACTGATCTTTCCACCAATGACCGATCGTGTCAACACATATTGAAATGGTTTCACAACGACAATGAATTTGGTCTTGCGAAGCAGAATATAATGAAGGAACCACTGGATAGCATGCACTGCTGCAAACACAAGATTCTCAACATGGGAATAGTTGAGTTCCGACCCAACCAGGCCTTGACTCAGGTAATAAATCACATTCTCCTCAAGCAAATCATCCTCTTGAACCAAGACCATATCGATGGTCGACTATGCGGTGACTGTTGGTCCCCGGTTTTGACCATGCTCCTTGCCCATACTACTTAC
>CBVK0100635409.1:0-11373 GCA_900067695.1 Picea abies | reverse complement strand
AAGCCGACATAAATAAAATATCATTACTAATCTAAATTACAACTAATGGCCTAAAGCCGAAAAAAATAAAATAACATTACTAATCTAATATGCCCCAATTAGGTGGTAATGAGCCAATATTAGGGCTTAACAGAATAGCAAGTATGTTTTGTTGTTGTTGTTCATTTGATCACAAGACCTTTTGAAGATCAAGATCAACCTGGATTGAGAAAGGACAAATGTTATTAAAGGTATTTATATTCCTTTCTTCTCATTCCTTAGCTATTTTAGATTCATTAGAAGGAATGTCAGTGCTCAACATTTGCACCTTTCTATCTTGGTTATAGGGGTCTAGTATCCAAGAGGAATCTTCTTGTCCACAGGGGGATTCTCCTGTAACAAAAATTGGCGACTCCACTGGGGAGTGAAGCTTTCAGTTTTGGTTTCCTTCTTTGGTCTTGTTTTTGGCCTTTGCTCACCTTTAGATCTTATTCACACTGTGTGTCTGATTCTTAGATGTGTTTTTGGGTCTTAAATTCATTCCATACACACTCAATTTCTTGTTTCCCTGAGTTTTTTTAATTTCTGGGAAAAATTTTCGCCTTCTAAGAGCCTAGCACTCCTCTGCCTCTACTACCAGAGCGATGGCACTCCCTTGCAGCCTCCCACAGAGAATTGCAACACCTTGGTTCCCTTGACACAAGAGTGTTGGTCTTTTTCCTACAAAACCCTTATGGGGAGTTGATATTTGAGTCCTTTTTTGCTGATTTCACCTACTCAAGATTACTACCATCCTAGTGTGTCCCTATTTTGGCCAACAACCTATTGATTTCTAAGAATTTATTATATTTTGTTTGGATTTTTGACATTTTTTCCTTACTTTGAGTCACTCTTTTTTCTGCAATTTAGAGTCGACCCACAACTTTTTCACTTATCTGATTGAATGAAAGTTGTTGTAAGGGAATTCATAGATCTGTGCACCATTCCATTTGATCTTTGAGGTCATTTTTCAGGCATTTCTTCTATTTTGAGATTTTTGGTTTTCTTTTTTAATTTGGATTTCTTTGTGTTTCTTGGTTGATCACAATGAGAGCGTGTTTTGTTTATGAGAAGTTTTCTTTTGATTGTTTAAATATCACAGATCTTGAAGTATGATTGATATAGGAATCTTTACATCAAGTTGATTATCATTCCCATATAAACAAAATGATATATTTTCATGATTGGTTTTTGGATATTAGAATGAATTTCTGAATATTTTAGCATCATATTGGATTCTTCATTGAGAAATAGTTTCATGAGGTTATTGCATCTTAGTGTTTGACAGTGAAAGGAAAATTTCCTTCTCCTTCCCTTAAATAGACATTCATTGAAAGAAAATACTTCTTATCATTTCTGGTGCATTTTTGGGGAATTGAGTCATAATATCATCAGTTTTCACTCTCATACACCCCTGAGTAAAGAAATATACAAAATCAACGCTAATTAAAATTGATCTAGAACTTTTTGTTTTTAGAATATTCCACCAACATTAGACTAGGATTAGTGCTTTGGATTAGGCTATTAGTACAACTCTCCAAAGCATTCAAAACAAACATTACCATCTTGCAATAGGGAGAGAAAATGCAATTTTTGAATAGGCTTTCTGGGATCCCCCTCTCACACAGGGGTTACACATGAGGTCGTGTTCAGGAGAGTTATGAATATTATCCCTCTGTGGTTCAACCATTCATATTAGTAAAATCGTATATTGGGGGTTCTTCTTGAGGCTCAGCTATATTCATTTGGTCTCGGTGCTTCATGGATTTCGAATCTGTTCGGGGTCCTCTAGAGTTATCCTGCACATATGTTCATAATGGCCTGTCAAATGTACCTGCCCAAGGGTTGGATGCGAGTACCTGAACTTAGTAGCCATAATATTTAAGGTCTTATACGAGGTGACAGTGAAGGAAAGTCTCACTATACCTGGAACAGACATTGGTCAAACTCACTCAGGCTCCTTGGAGGGTAAATCCACAATTACTGCATGGAAGGTTGTACAAAGGCATATGTTCGTTAATTAGGTCACCAACTTAACTGATCCACCCGCTCTATCCCTTCCCCTTCCTATATTGATCTCGCGATGTTGGATTTCATCACCAACTAGTGGTTTCATTGTGGGAAGTTTTTGTTTGATTATTTGCTTCTTAGATTCATAGCATATGTTGCTTGTTTTACTTAGTGGACCTCAGGTTGAGTCAGTGTTAATTGCATCAAATCCTAGGAGTACCAATGGAGGAACCCCTTGTCTTGGGGAACCTTTCACTTTTCCTTCTTTTGGGAAAATTGGTCCTCTGTACATTGCCACACTGAATCTTTTGGGACTCACCATCAGATTATCGGTTTGGTTGTTCCCCACTACAGTGATCTTGGATCTTTCGAGTGCTTCAGCTACACCTAATACTTCAGATTTCAGTACACCACCCACACATCAACCTCATGTCAACTTTTCTCCTTCTTCACCCATTAAGTCTCCTTCCTTTCCTCCTTCTTCACCTAGTGAAAGATCTAAATCAAGTAGCTAGGTTCATAAGAAGAAGAATAAATGGGAAGAGAAGAAGAAGAAGAACCTGAAAAGGACCAAGCCTCCAACCATATCAATTGTTGGGTCCAAGAAACCAACTATTGTTAATAGTATTAGGAGTGTTGATGAGGTCAATAAGATTAAAATGAAGAATCTGAAACCCAAATTCCCTTGCAGTCTTTGTAAGAATGACCATTTTTTGAGGGATTGGCCTAGCATTCCAAAGGTCTTAGAAATGTGGTCCTCCATGTCATTGCCCCCTGCTAGACATGCTGGTGACACCCCGTCAACTAGTGACGTTAAGGTTGGTAAGAAGAAGTCAACTATCAAATTTCCTTGTATGTTATGCGAAGGTGATCATTTTTCTCACCTTTTCCCTTACATGGAAGAGGCTTCTTATCTTTTAGAAAAAATTCAACTTCCCACTGGTTATCGTAAAATTTCTCCCAACCCATCATTAGTTGATCGAATGGTCAATCTGGTTCCATCCCTGGTCAGTCCAGTTGATCAAGTGGTCAATCTAGCTTCATCCTCGGTTGAACCACTAACCAAAGTAGTTGATCCAGTTCTATCATCGATCAACCCCACTTTTCATTTGAAAAGTGAAACCCAAGTGAATGATCTAGTCCCGTCATTAGTCAGTCCCAACCTTCATCTGAAGAGCGCCAACATGGTCAATCCCACTCCTCCTATGACGAGTGCCAAAGTGGTTGCTCCGGTCCCTTCATTGGTTAGTCTGGTTGATCATGTCATCAATCTAGTCACGTCCTTAGTTGAACCAGTTGACAAAGTGGTTGATCTGATCCCATCTTCTGTTGATCCCACTCTCTTGTTAGAGAATGAAACCCAAACAATCAATCCTTTTCTAGCTGTTGACCCCATTCTCCCCTTTTATAATGAAACCCAAGTGGTCAATTTGATGTCATTATCAATCGATACTACTCTACCACTCGAGAGTAAACCCAATTATGCCCACATTTTTCTTGTTGATACAGAATCTATGGTGCTAGGGGGAATTCCTCCTTCTCCCGTGAAACCGCTTCCAAGTAATGAGGCCATCCATTTTTATTGGGGTTTGCTAACTAGACCTCGTATTCCCTCTCACATTCCTTTCAATATTACAGTACAGGTTTTTGGTCGGGTCGTTCCTCATGCACTGATAGATGAAGGTTTGTCTGTTAGTATTTTGTCCTCTATTGCTTGGAAAGCTCTAGGTTATCCTCAGCTTGTGTTGGTTACCCAGAATCTGTTTTCTTTTAACAAAAGAACCAGTGACCCTTTAGGGATCCTTCCTCAGTTTCCTGTAACTTTGGGAGGGAAAACTATCTTTATTGATGTTATGGTGGTCCAGGACCCCTTGGATTTCGATTTACTCCTTGGCCGAGATTATGTCTATTCCATGAAAGCTATTGTGTCCACTCTTTTTCGTGTGATATCTTTCCCGAATGATGGAAGAATGGTGAATATTGATCAACTTTCATTTGTTGGCCCTAACTTGACCATCAACCCAATGACCTCCCTAAACGAGTCTTATATGCAGTCGATATCACCCGTGCCACAGGTCAATTATGTGGCATTGTCTCCCATGACTTCAAATTCTGATGACTTAGATCCAATCGTTGACATGGTAATCTCTTCGGTAGGGCTATTGGAGACTGATCTCCTTACCCCTATCATGGACCTCAACATTTTTTCTTTCTAGAGAATTATTCTTTCATCCAATGAATATCTCTTGGAAGCCATGACCGAAGTGTGTCCCTTGACATGTATTCCTTCCAGAGCATTATTCTCTTGGAAACCATGATCAAGAAGAAGTCATGAGCATAGTTTAGTTTCTCTTCTCTGTGGCAAGCTCATTAAAAAATTTAACAGAGGCCATGAGCATAGTTTTACTCTCTGTAGCAAGCTCGTTAAAAAATGAAATAGAAATCTGGGGATTGAACCCATAGCCTTGAGCATAGTTCTTTTCCTGTGTCAATCTCATTAAAAATGAAATAGTCACCTCTCCTGTCGAGTCGAGTCTTTCGTTAGGTCTCTTTTTTGAACCTTCATTTCATCCACCTGTATCCTTTTTCTCCATCTAGTACATAAATTGGTGACAACTTCAAAGTCAGTGAATGAATTGAAGCTTGGTGGGTATGTCTCCAACATTTGATTATCATTCTGGAGTTATGCCACTAGATTTTCAAGCTGGGGGCAGAGTACCAACCATCCATGGGTATCCCAACCTTTGGAAATTACGTTGGGAATTTACAAGCATAGTTTAATTTTGTTTCAAGCTTGCGCAAAAATGAAACCAATACCGAGCTTAGTCTTTGTTCTTTCTCATGCTTGAAAATACATGAGAATGTAACCGAGTAGACTTTTATCAATTTTTTGGACTCATAAAGATATATGAAAAAGGAACCCCCTAGAATCTCTTTTAACCTCTTTTCAAACTCTCTAAAGGGCATCTTTGAGTGATAATTTATCTCTTTTTTGGCCCCGCAAGACTAACATTATGAAAAATAACAACACTGGAGTTGTCTTTAAGTTCTTTTAAGACTCTCTAAACATGAAAAATCACTCGGTTTACCTTCTCTAGACTCGTTAAACAATCATACATTCAAGGGCCCGTACGGGACTGAACCCTTACTTCTTCTAGTTTGTTAAACAAAGGAAGAGGGACTTATCGAAGGTGAGTTATATAGAGCATGTGTTACCCTCCTCGATATCATTAAATTAAAAAGAGGTACTCGCCTATCTGGATGAGGAAACAAATTGAAGGAAGCAAGGCAAGCAATTTTTGGGAACATTACCAGTCACTCTTACGGTCTCCCTTGAACACAAAACTTTGTCTTTGCATGCATTTTAACACGCTAAACCTCTGCACTAAACCAATCCTTTGAGTTTTCTTACTCCTTTGGATCACCCGACGAAAGGCATAGTATCCACTGAATCATCATGGTTTGGTCCATGTCACATTTCTGCTGTTGTTCCTCAGTGTTCAAGGGAAGTTTCTACCTCGAGAGTCAACCATCACAAATTTCCTATCTCAATACCTGTGTTAGTCCATGTTCATTTGATACACCAATTTACATATTTGTGTTAGTTGAGTGTCATTGACGGGGGATACATCAAGGCCCTCCTGCAATAAGTCTATTCCTGTCTACTTCAACACATTATCTTGGAACTAGACTTCGAAACTAGTTAGTACCTTCGGACCTGCATGCCTCAATGGTAGGCCTCCTTGCATCCAAAAACGAGTTTACATCCTTGACCTCTGATCGGATGATTTTGCAGTTGTTCGAATTCATCTCATATATTCACATTCGTTGGAATGTACTAGGGTACCTTGGGAATAATTGACATCAATGGTGATTTCCCTCGCACTTGTTAATGGTTTACCTCATTGACCAATAATAAAGTGGTTTCTACCATGTTCGACATCGAGACATCTATTCACATGGTTATACTCATACCACATTGGGATCAGTAAGAAGACCCTAGGTTGAGTGATCACTCTGATATATACTTTGCCCAAGTTGTGACGGAGTTTCTCTTGAATATTGACACATATAATATCACATAGATCTACTTTGTATTGGTCTGTGGCTATGTCTTGTCGTCTCATAGATCCACTGTGTATTTTTCATGGCTACAATCAGTTCATGTCATGGAAGTATAGATCCACATTGTATCTTTGGTGGCTATACTCTTTGTTAATATAATTATGGATCTGGAGTGTATTTTTATGGCGACCATACCTTGCAAGTCTTTATCACCCAAGCATAGGTATGTCTGCCTTGGGTTTGAAACATATCATAATATTTGTTTGATGGTTGTGTGCAGCTTCTGCCAGGTTCTCTGAGTCCATACCCTTTCTCGCAAAATTCTACAAAGTACTTCAGTCATCAGTTTCTCTCTTCTAACTTCGCACTTTGGGGGGAAATATGTTACAAATCAAAACTACTCACTCTAATGATGACCTATTGTCATCATCATCAGTGATGAAAGTGTCACATCTTGGACGCAAGTGTTGCAAGTGTCGCAAACATCATACTTCCATATTTCCTATGTTGTGTCTCTAACGACATCATAGGGACACTTAATACACCTTCAAAGACTGGTTTAAGAAGGAGAAATCATCTGATGAAGAGTACACATATTTTTCCATGAAGAAAACCACTCAAAAGTAATTTTTGAAGGCCAACGCTCCCCTACCCACTGTCAGGGAGTGCAGTTCTCCCTAACCTTCTTTAGAGGAGCCTTCCAGCACTTTGTGCACCCTTCTGGGGGAGCGCTACGCTTTTCTAGGAAAATTCTGGGCACCGCTCCCCTACCCACTGTCAGGGAGTGCTAGCACTCCATACCCTTATTTGGGGGAGTGTTGCAACACTCTATGCCTCATTCTAAGGGAGATTTGGGTTGTTTCAGGAGATCTTGAGCTGTTGAGGAAAATCCCCCTCATCTATGGAGTTGGTTGGATTCGAATCTGAGGTCAAGGCTGGATATTAGGGAGGATCCACAATTGATGGAGAAATATCCTCAACCTATCCCAAGAATCTCTAAGGTGGTTAGGTATCTCCAAGACTGTATAAGGAGGCCTCTACATGGTCAAAGGGGGAGAGATTGAAGGCATCAAACTTATGTTCTCATAAGGAAGATATTAGTGAAAGTTATAATCATTCTGATCGTGGAACTTTTGAGCAAGGGTCTGGACAAAGAGAGCTTGGTGAAGTTGCTGCATCTACATCTATGGTTGTAAGAACATTTCTTTGTTTTCATTAATATATATATGTTCTTGCCCTGTTTCCTTCAAATTCGTGTATGTTTCATGAATTTGTTCTTTTTTATAGATCTATTTTGAAGCTAATCATTGTAGGAATAGGAAGTATTTTTTGTCGTTGTTGTTCATTCGATCGCAGGACCTTCTGAAGATCAAGATCAGCCTGCATTGAGTAAGGACAAATGTTATTAAAGTTATTTATATTCCTTTCTTCCTATTCCTTAACTAGTTTATCTTCATTAGAAGGAATGTCAATGTTCAACATTTTCACCTTTCTATCTTGGTTACAGGGGTCTAGTATCCAAGAGGAAATATGCTTGTCCATAGGGGGATTATCCTGTAACAATGGGCCACACACAGAAACTTGATTATGGAGTGGGAAGAATCGAAGCAATCTATTCTATGTTGATTCCAAAGTAGGTATCAACTGAAAGAAGAAATGAATATATATCTTCAAGATGTGCAACTATTCGATGGACAATATGACCCCAAAGTACATATTGAGCATCGCTTAAAATAGTGGCAAGTTGCAGAAGTACCCTCTCACCTATGGGTTCAGTTATTTCTCCATGCACTAGGTCCAATCTCAAACAATTGGTACATATATGAAGATACCAAAAGAAAAACAAGTTTTTGGCAAACCTTACAGGACCAATTTTGCAAGGACTTCTCTTTTACAAGTACCTTGAGCTCAACATAGTCCTTCAAAGAATCAAAGAAATTCTTTTTATTGACATTTGCAAAAAGAGATCAAGTCTAGTAGTATGTGTTGACCATGTTCAATTTCTTCAATCTAGTCTTAGTCTTCAATCTAATAAGATAGTTGTAGCTTGTTTTAAATTCGATAAAGATCTGGAAAAACTTGATGACTTAGAAGAGATTAGAAATTTAACTATTAAAGAATGGAAGGTAGTAGAGAGATTTAGGATACTATACCTAGTCACACCTATAGCTCCTATAACCATCCACTAAATTTCTGAAAAGTTAATATAGGGAGTACAAAGAAACCTAAGATATCTTCCATATGAGATTATTGGGATGAGAAAACTATGAATCAAGTACACAACTTGTTGCGGGAGTATGAGGACTTGTTCCCAAAAATGTTCTCAAAACTGAAAGGTATAAAAGGATCCATGGGAGAAATGAAAATCAAGTTGAAACCCTACTCAAAACCTATGAAGCACAGACCATACCACCTTAATACTAAAATAAAAGATAAGGTCAAGAAGGAAGTAGAAAAAATTCTTGTGGAAGGACTTGTTTTTCTAATCGAAGAAGCAGAGTGAATTAGCCCCACAGTTATCTAGAGAAAGAAATATATAGAATACATTCGGGTCTTTGTATACTACTGAAGTTTGAATTCTGCATGTGTGCACAATCCATTTCTGACACCTTACAGTGATGAAGTGTTAGATCAGGTTGCAAGAAAAAAAACTTTTTCATTTACAAATGGCTTCTTGGGATATCACCAAGTCAGAATTGTAGAGAAAGACAAGAAGAAGACCACATTCATAACTGAGTGGGGAACATTTGCTTACAATTTAATTCCCTTTGTCTTAAATAGTTCCCCTATATTCTTCCCTTGGATCGTAACAGAAACATTTGGAGACTTCATCCAAAAGTTTGTAGAAGTCTACATGGACAATTAGACAATATACATCCTATTAAAGGACCATGTAGGGCTACTTCGATTAATGTTTGATAGATGTCGTGAACTGCAGATATCTATGAAGCTAAGAATTTGCATCTCCTATGTACCACACAGAAATATTCTAGGATATGTTGTATGTAGATAAGGAGTCTTGGTAGACCCATCTAAAGTTGTGGTCATTCTAAACATTCTACCACCTACAAGTGTGAAACTGGTGCACTCTACAGTGGGACATACATGATATTAATCCAGGTTCATCAAAAGACATGAAACTATCACTGCACCTCTAGAAAAATTGTTGAAGAAGTTTGAACTATTTCGGTGGACAACAGAATGTGATAAAGCATTCAACATCCTCAAAGAAAAACTAAGTACTGCACTTATCTTAATATTTCCGAACTGGGAAATTGAATTCCATGTACATGTGGATGCATCAGGAATTGCATTGGGAGCCATCTTAGAACAACTAGGGGAATGAAATATGGACCACCCTATCTATTTTTCTAGCATAAAAATTTCACAAGTTGAACTCAACTACACAACCACCGAAAGGGAAGGTCTAGCTATGATTTATGCATTACAAAAGTTTAGACACTATTTTTTAGGCTCTCGTTTCAATTTTTTTACTCACCATTCTACGTTGAAGTACCTAGTCAATAAACCAGTACTTGAAGGAAGGATTTGCAGGTGGCTACTACAATTTCAATATTTTTAGGTCCAGATCACTTGTCCAGTTTGGAATTAGGGGAAAGTGGTGGAGCAATGGATGATAAACTCCCAAATGCAGACCTCTTTCGAATTGAGGCCATCTCAGAGTATCTTGAAGACATTGTTATCTTCCTTAGTACAGGGACCTACTCTGCAACCCAAAAACAATATATGGTGGTTTGTGTAGCCGACTATCAACTGATTGTGGGACAAATTTACAAATTGGGACTAGACAATATCCTTAGGAAATGTGTATTGAACCACGAGAGACAAGATATCCTATGGGAATGCCCCAATGGAGTTGTGGGAGGAAATGTTGGAGGTAAATATATTTCACATAAGGTACTTCAAGCTAGATTATGGTGGGATACATTATTTAAAGACGCTAAAGAGTATTCTATATCTTGTGACACTTTCCAAAGAGTAGGAAATCCATCACATAGAGATGAATTACCCCTTCAGCCAGTTAGAGCACTTTAGGCATTTGAGAAGTGGGCGATTGAATTTATTGGACCAATCAACCCACTAGCTAAGCATTCAAAGGCCAGATACATCATTACTGCAATAGATTATCTCATAAGATGGGCTGAAGCAGAGGAATTCTAAGATTGCTCGACAAATACAACTACTAGATTTATCTTTGAAAACATCATTACTCATTTTTTATGTCCTAGAAGCGGTATCGGTGATCAAGGTAGTCACTTTATCAACAACACAATCACAACATTGACACAAAAATTTATTATACAACACCATAAGAGTGTAAATGTGTTGAACCTACAAAGAACATATATAGCTATAAATTACCACACACATTTGCATAGAGAAATTGAGAAAGAATAAGCAAGAGAGAAAGAATGAAATAATTATCCTTAGACGTAATGAATAATGAATAATTTACACATGATATACTTTGTATAACTCAACCAATGTGCACTGGAGGAGAATTCAATGTGCCATAGTGGTGGTCTAGAGTGATCTAGATATACACCAATAGTTATGAGAGTGAACTACCACCTATTCTAGTCTCTTGGGAAGTTACAGGAGTGAACTACCACCTATCTGAGTTAACTAGTCTACCAATCTTTAGCTAACTTACTGAAACAAAGTGAAGAGAGGAGGAGACTAGGGAATCATGGGTAATGTGCTAGTCTGGTGATGATCCCATTGTTGCATGGTGATAAAACCAATGCAACATCTAGACTCCACTCAACTAGTCAAACTGAAGTGAAAATTGAAGAGAATATTATCCTAGAGGAATATTCTTCCTAAACTTTAGGAGACTAGATAAAGACTAATAAACATAGGAAAAACCTTAGGAAAAATAATTCCTAGGTGTGTGTAAAGTAACTCCAACACCCCCCCTGAACATCACTATGGTGAAAATAAAGAATGGGTCCCGACAATGAGGCCATGTTAGGTACCCAAATACAAAAGATACATTGAAATAAAGTGAGAAAAGAGGGAAAAAATCATGGGAATCCCCCCCTCCTCCTCTCAAGTTACAATGTATGTAAAAAGAAGAACTGATAGTTGCTAGGAAACTTTGTCCTTTGCTCCAAGATGACTTCACAGAGAATTGAACTTCTACTCATTGAATATCTTGGTGAAGATGTATGTTGTCTATTTTGTTGAAGGAAATAACTATAGGTCAATGATCCCCTCATGTACTAAGTCCTGGATGTAGTGCATGTGGATCTCGAT
>CBVK0100635408.1:0-11374 GCA_900067695.1 Picea abies | reverse complement strand
TATTGAAGAGTTTAACCCCACATACAATCATCATCAAAAAGCGTACATAGGGGACAATATATCTTGGAAAGCCAAAATGCTTATTGCCCAATTAAGAACCAATTCACATCAACTCCATTATGAAACTGGGCATTGGAAAAGACCAAAAGAAGCTTGGGAAGAAAGGGTGTGTGTGTTCTGCACCTTTAGAAAAGTGGAAACAGAAAAAAATTTCATTTTAGAGTGTGAATCCTTCAAAGACAGCAGGGATAACTATATAAGTATCTTGACAACTAGCTCTTGGAATAACTTATTCAGTAAGGGGACAGTCGAGAAATTGGGGGAGCTCATCATCAAGTTGAAAAAGAAAAGGGATGAACTACAGAAATAAGTGTGTGAGGCGGTCTGTCCCATAGGCTATTGTTAGCCTCATGGATGTTAAAATCATTTTCTTTCTTTCTTTCTTTCTAATAAAGGATCAAACGAAGAATACTACCCACTTGCAGAGATAACCTTTATAGGTTTATAAGTTGTCAGGCCCAAAGCCCTATCATACGATCTTTCCATAAAATCTCAGGCCCACACAGCCCAGTCCCGTTTTAACAAATAACCCTAATCATGAGAAATTCGCCCCCACTTGGAACTCTATCTCGATCTGCTTGAACAATAACTAAATAGTCTTGTTTTAACAAATAACCCTAATCATGATAAATTTTCCCCCACTTGGAACTCTATCTCGATCTACTCGAACAATAACTAAATAGGGAACTCAAACTTGACGTTGTTTTTTTTATTCTTTTCATCTGGTATCATAAAGATTATAGGGTTTTGATCCTAAGGCATTATGAATATTCTAGGGTTTGAGGTGTTTTTCCATTTTATCATTACTTTTTAATTCAAATGAAAAATTAATAAATTGATAATTAAAAATATACTAAATTTGAATCATGAGAGAAGTATAAAATTGTTTGAAAACAGTCCTCGAGTATGACCTAAATATAGGAGCGAAATTCTACCCCCTTAAGCATCATCAAGTGGTTATTTGAGGTGTCCCCCTTTAGGATCACTAGCGATTTATTTGAGGTGGCTTGATCAATCACCGATAGGAGCAAGTGATGACTCTCCCCACAACTAATAAAATTTCCCACTATGATAAAAAATTGATAATTTTTCCCACTAAAATAAAAAATAAAATAGGTTTTTCCAAAATAATTTTTTTTAAAAGAGATAATCAAACCTAAAATTTTCAGCAAAAAACTTTGCACCCTGATCACAATGTCCACCTCCCAAATATTTGACGAAGAATGCAAAAAAATGCTTTATTTGAAACCAAACCCTCTACCAAATACTAAATCCTACCTCTTAAGCATTTTTATAGGTGAATCAAAGATTTTGGTCGACACCCAAGGGTCATATATACAAAGTGGGCCTACCGATCACTGATTAAAGAGAAGTGTGACTTGTGATGTAGTCGTACCAGTTAAGTTAGTGGTTTTATAGCATTGGTCATTGTTTGAGTCCCTTATGTTATAGGATTTGGGATTTGAACCTAGGTTTTACCTAACTAATCTCAATTCCTCTAATAAAAAAAATATAATATATTAGAAATACAAAATTTTATATTAAAAGTATGATTTTAAATAGGTTAGTAAATAGTAAAATATTATATATATTTTTAAAAATTAATAAATTGATTATCAATATTTTATATTGTAAAGTCAAGTGACTAAAATATCTCAAAGTTATTAAGTTTTTGGTAAAAGTAACATTGTATAAATAAATTTATGTTTCAGAATTCTTAAGTATGTGAAATTATTCACAACACATAAATATTTAAAAGATTATTAGTCCATTAGCTAAGCAAAAGAGTCTAAATTGAGGAGGTCTCGTGTACATAATGTAGGGAGTTTAATTTGTTATAATAAAATTGAAATGTTGATCCTTATAATTAGTTGTTAAGTTCTAAGTTTATTTAATTATTACAAACAACTTATCTAATCTATATTTGAATGCTTACTTTCAATCAATAATTTGGCAATTTATACTTCTTTAAACAAAAAATGAATCCTGCATTGGTTGAGAGATGTGACCCACAAGAACATATAAACTCCATTATAGCATGATCCTTGTGCCAATGAGGAAACCATACTTTCAAACATCTTAGTAATAATGTACATACTAGTGGATCTGTCATATTATGTCCCCGCCCCATATTATGAAGCTAGTGAGATATCAAGCTAATGGAAACCATTATAGAAAGGTTTCCATAAATGAATGAACTAGACTACCTGCTTGCAGGGTTGTAGCATGATTCTATCTATAGAATATAAGATTTAAATACTGAGATTCTTCTTAGCCCAACATCATATAAGGAGAAAGAGGTGCAATCAAAATTAAACTTACAATCCAACAAAAACAAACACAGAGATAAACAAATAAACTTTATAGCTTGTCAGGTCACAAATCCCTATCATACAATCCCACCCTAAAGCCCCGGGCCCTGCTCAGCTACGTTTGAAAAAATAGCCCATGGAGATAAACAAATAACCCTTATAGCTTGTCAGGTCCCAAAGCCCTCATTTGATCCCTCCCTAAATCCCCAGGCCTTGCCTAGTCCCGTTTGAACAAATAGCCCTATGAGTTATGAAAAATCATGAAAAATTGGCCACCACCTGGAACTCTATCTTGATTTGATCAAACAATAACTAAATAGGGAACTCAAACTCGAAGGAAAGGCATCTATTGGAATTCAAATGTTGTAGCTCGTAAGCATGTCCTGGATGGAAGGTCGAAGGACCTCAAAGAACGACATATGCCCCAACAAGCTATAAAGGGAAAATGCAAATAAAGATAACCTTAATTACAAAAACATTATGGTTGAATAATCCATTAGAAACCCTAAAGCTCATAATTGAAGCTCACGTTTAACCCAAAAATACATATCGTTATTAATTTTGAAACAATATAGTGTATAACTAAAATAGGTTTAGTTTAGGTGATCAAGAGGAATAATTGATATATTCTTGTTTGTTGCTCTTCACAGGGGTTCAATTTATTTATTGTTGAAGGCCTTATACCCTGAATATTCTAGGGTTTGAGGTGTCTTTTACTAAAAAAAAAAATTAACTAGAAAAAAATAACAAAAATTCATTTTATCATTATTTTTTTAATTCAAATGAAAAATTAATGTATTGATAATTAAAAATATATTAAATTTGAAGCATGATAGAAGTATAAGATTGTTCGAAAACTATCCTCAAGTATGACCTAAATATCAGAGCAAAAGTCTGCCCCCTTAAGGATCACTAGTTGGTTATTTTAGGTGGCCCACTTAAGCATCACAAGTGAGTTATTTGAGGTGGCTTGATCAATCACATAAATTATTTTAGAAGAGATAATTAAACCTGAAATTTTCAGCAGAAAACTTTACACCCCAATAACCACCTCGCAAATATTTGATTAAGAACACAAAAAACTGATTTATCTGAAACCAATTCCTCTACCAAATACTAAATCCTACCTCTTTAAGAATTTTTATAGGTGAATCAAAGAGTTTGGCCAACACCGAAGGGCCGTATATACAAAGTGGGCCTACCTATTACCAATTAAAGAGAAATGTGACTTGTGATGTAGCCGTACAAGTTAAGTTAGTAGTTTTATAGAATTGTTCAATGTTTGAGTCCCTTATGTTGTAGGATTTGGGATTTGAACCTAGGTTTTAGCTAAGTAATCTCAATTCCTCTAACAAAAAAATAATAACAAAATTATAATATATTAGAAATATTAAATTTTATATTATATATTAAAAGTAAGACTTTAAATAGATTAGTAAATATTTATATATTTTATATATTTTAAAAAATTAATAAATTGTTTATCGATATTTTATATTTTATATTGTAAAGTCAAGTCACTAAAATACCTCAAAGTTATTAAGTTTTAAATAAATTTATGTTTCAGAATTGTTAAGCATGTGAAATTATTCACAATACATATATAATTAAAAGATTATTAGTCCATTAGTTAAGCAAAAGAGTCTCAATTGAGGGGGTCTCATGTGTATAATTTAGGGAGTCTAATTTGTTATAATAAAATTGATTTTCTACTCCTTCTAATTAGTTTTTAAGTTCTAAGTTTATTTAATTATTACAACCAACTTATCTAATCTATATTTGAATGCTTACATTCAATAAATAATTTGGCAATTTACACTTCTTTATACAAAAAATGAATCCTGCATTGGTTGAGATATGTAACCCACAAGAACATATAAACTCTACTATAGAACAATCCTTGTGCCAATGAGGAAACCATACTTTCATACATCTTAGTAATAGTGTACACACTAGTGCATGTGTCATATTATGTCCTCGCCCCATATTACGAAACTAATGAGATATCAAGCTATTGAAAAACCATTAGATAAATATTGTCATAAATGAACGAACAAGACTACATGTTTGTAGGGTTGTAGCATTATTCTATCTATATAATATAAGATTTAAATATCGATACTCATCTGAGCTAAACATCATATAAGGAGAAAGAGGTGAAATCAAAATTAAAAGTACAATCCAACAAAAACAAACACAGAGTTCAACAAATAACCTTTATAGATTTTTCAGGTCCCAAAGCCCTATCATAAAATCCCTCCCTAAAGCCTTGAGCCCCGCCCAACCACGTTTAAACAAATAGCCCAAATAAACGAACAAATAACCTTTATATCTTTTCAGGTCCCAAAACCCTATCATACGATCCCTCCCTAAAGATCTAAGCCCCGCCTAGACACGTTTGAAAAAATAGCCCATAGAGATAAGAAAAAAAACCTTTATAGCTTGTCAGGTCCCAAATCCCTATCATATGATCTCGCCTGACCCTGTTTGAACAAAAATCCCTATGAGTTAGGAAAAATCATGAGAAATTGGCCCCCACTTGGAACTATATCTCGATCTACTCGAACAATAACTGAATAGGGAACTCGAACTCGAAGGAAAGGCATCTATCGTAATTCATTGGTTGTAGTTCATAACCCTGTCCTCGCTAGAAGTCTGAAGGGACTCACAGAACAACATCTTCCCTGACAAGCCATAAAGGGAAAATGAAAATAAATCTAACCTCAATTAAAAAACCATTATGGTTGAATAATCCATCAGAAACCCTAAAGCTCATAATTGACGCTCACATTTAACCCAAAAATACATATCATTATTAATTTATACAAAGTGGGCCTACCTATCATTGATTAAAGAGAATTGTGACGTGTGATGTAGTTGTATCGGTTAAGTTAGTATTTTTATAGCATTGGTCAATGCTTGAGTGCCTTATGTTGTAGGATTTTGGATTTGAACCTAGGTTTTACCAAAACAATCTCAATTCCTCTATTAAAAAAAATTATAATATATTAGAAATATGAAATTCTCTATTATGGATTAAAAGTATGATTTTAAATAGATTAGCAAATAGTTATTATTATATATATATTCAAAAATTAATTATTTTTTTATCAATATTTTATATTTTTTATTGTAAAGTCAAGTGTCTAAAACACCTCAAAGTTATTAAGTTTATGGTGAAAGTAACATTGTACAAATAAATTTATGTTTTAGAATTGTCAAGTATGTGAAATTTGTGTGTGTGTGTGTGTGTGTGTGTTTATTACAACCAACTTATCTAATCTATATTTGAATGCTTACTTTCAATAAATAATTTGGAAATTTACACTTCTTTATACAAAAAATGAATCTTGCATTGGTTGAGAGATGTCACCCACAAGAACATATAAAATCCACTATAACACGATCCTTGTGCCAATGGGGAAACCATACTTTCAAACATCTTAGTAATAGTGTACACACTAGTGGATGTGTCAGATTATGTCTCCACCCCATATTATGAAGCTAGTGAGATATCAAGCTAACATAATCCATTAGAGAAAGCTTGCCATAAACGAAAGAACAAGACTACCTGCTTGCAGGGTTGTAGCATGATTATATCTATAGAATTAAGATTTAAATATTGAGATTCATCTTAGCCCAACATCATAAAAGGAAAAAGAGTTGCAATCAAAATGAAACATACAATCCAACAAAAACAAACACAGAGATAAACAAATAACATTTATAGTTGATCAGGTCCCAAAGCCCTATCATATGATCGTGCCCTAAAGCCTCACCCAACCATGTTTGAAAAAATAGCCCACAGAGATAGAAAAATAACCTTTATATATTGTCAAGTCCAAAATCCCTATCATATGATCCTACCCTAAATCCTCGGGCCCCACCTGACCCCATTTGAACAAATAGCCCTATGGGTTATGAAAAATCGTGAGAAATTGGCCCCCACCTAGAAATTTATCTTGATCTGCTCGAACAATGAATGAATAGGGAACTCAAACTCGTAGGAAATACATCTGTTGGAATTAAAAGGCTATATCTTGTAACCTTCTCCTAGCTGGAAGGTTGAAGGGCCTCACAGAATGACATCTACCCTAACAAGCTATAAAGGGAAAATGCAAATAACGAGTAAGAGGTGCAATCAAAATTAAATGTGCAATCCAACAAAAACAAACATAGAGATAAAAAAATAACCTTTATAGCTTGTCAAGTCCCAAATCCCTATCATATGACCCCGCCCTAAAGCCCCGAGCCCCACCCAACCAAGTTTGAACAAATAACCCACAGAGATAAATGTACAATCCAAATTAAATGTACAATCCAACAAAAAAAAACACATAGATAAACAAATAACCATTATATCTTGTCGAGTCCTAAAGAGATATCATACAACCCCTTCCTAAACCCATGCGCCCTGCCCAACCCCATTTGAACAAATATCCCTATCAGTTATGAAAAATCATGAGAAATTGCCCCCCTCCTAGAACTCAATCTTGATCCGCTCGAACAATAATTGAATAGGGAACACAAACGCGAAGGAAATGCATCTGTTATAATTTAAAAGTTGTATCTCGTAACCCTATCCTAGCTGGAAGGACGAAGAGCCTCACAGAACGACATATGCCCTGACAAGCTATAAAGAAAAAATGCAAATGAATATCACCTCAATTAAAAAACATTATGGTTGAATAATCCATCGAAAACCCTAAAGTTCATAATTGAAGCTCACATTTAACCCAAAAATACATATCATTATTATTTTTGAAACTATATAGTGTATAACTAAAATAGGTTTAGTTTAGGTGATCAGGAGGAATAATTGTTATCTTCTCGTTTGTTTCTCTTCACCGAGGTTCAATTAGTTTGTTGTTTAAGGACTTGTACTCTGAAGATTCTAGGGTTTGAGCTGTCTTTTAATGAAAAAACATTTTTAATGAGAAAAAAATAACAAAAATCAATTTTATCATTATTTTTTAATTCAAATGAAAAATCAATAATTTGATAATTAAAAATCTACTATATTTGAAGCATGATAGAAGTATAAAATTGTTTGAAAATGGTCCTCGAGTATAACCTAAATACAGGAGCAAAAGTATGCCCCCTTAAGGATAACCAACGAGCTATTTGAGGTGGCTTTTTCAATCAAGGATAGGAGCAAGTGATGATTGTCCCCACTACTGATAAAATTTCCCACTACGATAAAAAATGATAAGTTTTACCACTAAAATAAAAATAAAATAGGTTTTTCCAAAATTATTTTTTTTTAAAAGAGATAATCAAACCTGAAATTTTTAGCAGAAAACTTTACACCCCAATAACAATCTCCACCTCGCAAATATTTGATTGAAAATACGAAAAAAAATGATTTATACAAAACCAAATCCTCTACCAAATACTAAATCCTACCTCAAGAATTTTTATAGGTGAATCAAAGAGTTTGACCGACACCCAAGGGTCATATATACAAAGTGGGCCTACCTATCACCGATTAAAGAGAAGTGTGACTTGTGGTGTAGTCATACTGATTAAGTTAGTAGTTTTATAGCATTGGTCAATGTTTGAGTCCTGTATGTTGTAGGATTTAGGATTTGAACCTAGGTTTTACCTAAGTAATCTCAATTCCTCTAATAAATAATAATAATTATAATTATAATATATTAGAAATATGAAATTTTATATTATAGATTAAAAGTATGATTTCAAATAGATTAGTAAATAGTTAAATATTATATATTTTTTCAAAAATTAGTAAATTGTTTATCAATATTGTATATTTTATATTGTAAAGTCAAGTGACTAAAATACCTCAAAGTTATTAAGTTCTTGGTGAAAGCGACATTGTATAAATAAATTTATGTTTTAGAATTGTTAAGCATGTGAAATTATTCACAATACATATATAATTAAAATATTATTAGTCCATCAGTTCAGCAAAAAGGGTCTAAATTGAGGGGGTCTCATGTACATAATATAGGGAGTCTAATTTGTTATAATATAAAATTGAAATTACGACCCTTCTAATTAGTTTTTAAGTTCTAAGTTTTTTTTAATTATTACAACCAACTTATCTAATCTATATCTGAATGCTTACTTTTAATAAATAATTTGGCAATTTACACTTCTTTATACAAAAAAAGAATTTTCCATTGGTTGAGAAATGTGACCCATAAGAACATATAAACTCCCCTATAGCATGGTCCTTGTGCCAATCAGGAAACCATACTTTCAAACATCTTACTAATATTGTACACACTAATGGACGTGTCATATTATGAATCTAGTCAGATCCTTCATGGTTATAGGCTCTCACAAGACATGTTGCCATAATTGGCCATATAACCCAAAAAATGGTTATCATGTGAGCTCCCACCGAATATGTTGACATAATTATCCATCTAAATTAGAAAGAGGTTATCGTGTGAGATCTCATGAGATTTTTTGCCACAAGTAGCTATCTAACCTAAAAAAATTTATCATATTGACTCTCATTCATAACATATTACATGACAACCTCACATGTAAAATAATCAATAATACCTAACCATAATATACTTACTCATCTCATTAAAATAATTTAATCAATCATAACATAATTAATATAACCAAATGTCATGATAAGCATTCAACTATCCAAATCATATTATTCATTTGTTCTCATATACATAATTATTCAACTATCCAAATCATATTATTCATTTAGTTCTCATATACATATTCATTTGGGTTGTCAGAGTCTAGACTTTATGTATACTAACATCAAAATTATTATAATGAGTATTATGTCTATGTGCATTATCTATATGTATACTAACATCAAAATTATCATAATGAGTATTATGTCTATGCTCATTATCATAATGAGTATTATGTATATTCTCATTGTAACTACATCATAAAATCAAATGCATTTATCTACCATTTGTCTGACTTAGAGTAAAATAACATCATCACACCACAAAGATGTATCTATACAAAGTAACTATTGTGATAAGTCCCCACATATATATATAAAAAAAAACCAACAAAGATATGTCATCTGATTTCTTAGTAAAATATAACTCTCATTATAAGAGAGTAATTATTAGAGTATAATCTCATACTAAGTCAGACAACCAATGTCCTAATGTAGTATAATAATATAATCTCATACTAGGTCGGACAACCAATGTCATACCCAATGTCCTAAATAGTATAATTCTGAATTAGCATATCATATACAATGTCCTCAATAGTATAACTATGAATTTTCTCATACAAGTCTTATGAGTCGTGACAAAACAATGAGACGTTATAACTATAATACTAAGAACTGCATTTATGAGGTGATATTAGAGTAAGGAAGAATGTTACTGCATCAAGTTAGGAGCTTACACATTAGGAGTGAAGTTAATATTAGAGGGGAATTCACACCATGGATGATGTTAGTACTAAAGTGATGGATGCATGAAGTGATGGATGCATGAACTTGAAATTAAACAATGTTAGTACTATGGTGTGAGAGGATGCACTCTAAAGCCAACTTTTAGAATAATATTGTATAGATAAAAATTACAAGCCAAACAAAACCAAAAAGGTATAATACTAAATCCATCAGTTATGTCAGGAAAAAAGTGAAGAAGGTTTATATCACATCAAGGACTAGCATTCTAAAATTAACTTTTGGATTGGCAAAGAATTTGGTACAAGTAATAACTTATAAACCAACTCTAACTCGCAACTTTTATATTTATGTGATATTATTTATAATGCAAACTCTAGATACACATGCAAAAAAAAGTGAATTTTTTTTATATAAAACAAAATCCAAACATAATATCATATCTATATAGTGATGAAACTTGTAATTATTATAACTATCACATAAATAACACCCCAAAAGAAACATGACATCAAATATCAATGCATGCACCTTAAAACCATCTTCTACAATAATAAAACTAATAATTGTAAATAAGAGTTGAGAGGAAATAACAAGAAATTTAGAAATTTTTATAATTATAGGAATGTATAAGCTATAATAAATCATTTTCAAGAACATTTATAAGTATTATTCCATCTTTAACGCGTCTTAAATGTAAAGTGTCAACTTTACATATTCATTTTATTATTTATGGGTGACATTTAACATGTAGTATATTTATATTCTTGAGGGTTAGTTTAAGTGGTCATGAGCTAGATGCGAGATTTCTTCCTCAAAGTTGGAGATGTCACAAGTTCAACTCTCTTGATCTCCTTGGACTTAAACTCTGTAATCAAGATTGACATCCAAAAAAATATCTATAGTGATAAGTTATGTTAGTAATTATAATAAATATCCATAACATTAATTAATTATATTTTCAAATTCATTGGGCATCATTGTTGTTTTAGGCGAGCCTCGGGATCAGAAGCTAACAAGGACAAAGGGTAAACTACTAGGGCTAGGGTTTAACTTAGCCGCCTCTTGTTTCCAGTTTTCCTAGCGGCCCTTCATTTCTTCCCCATCCACCTTCAAGTTTTTTGTGGTGCTTTTTCTTATGTTCTTGTAGGTTGTGGATTTATTTTTTTCAGAGTTATCTGGGTAGTTTTGGATGCTTGTGGTTGGAATATTTGTTCTTTTCAATGAAGTTAGTTTGGTGTGGGGTTTGAGCGATGACGACACTTAGGGTTTTCTCTCTTTCATATTTTAGGCTTTGGTATGGCTCGGTGTAAGGAGTTTCATCTTGTGGTGCCTGTTATTGCACAAGTTCTAGGTTGGGAAAATCCTGAACCAACCACTAAATGGAGACAACTAAGAGGTCACCTACCCACTATCACCTTAGGCAGGTGTCCCGGTCACTTTATAGGTGAGGTAGTTGCCTCAAGGGGGGAATCCCAGTGACCGTCGGGGGGGGAATCCCAGTGACCGTAGGGGGAATGAGATGAATGTTGGGTATGTGTTATATTCTTTGCATGTGTGTGTGTGGGCATGTCAGATATGACAACTGCGTCTGACGATCCCTCGTACTAGTGCTTTGTTTGTG
>CBVK0100635407.1:0-11374 GCA_900067695.1 Picea abies | reverse complement strand
GAGAATTTGGTGAAGGAAAAACACAGCGGTGGATTAGCAGGTCATTTCGGACATGATAAAACATTCGCCAAGTTGAGAAAATCGTATTATTGGCCAGGCATGCGAGCAGATGTAAAGAAGTTTGTTGACAGGTGTCAGATTTGTCAACATTCGAAGGGTTGAAAGAAAAACGCTGGGTTATATCAGCCGTTACCCATACCTGAGAGGCCGTTGGAGGTGATCAATATGGATTTTGTTCTGGGATTGCCGAGGACGCAAAGGGGAGTTGATTCCATCTTTGTGGTGGTAGACAGGTTCTAAAAAATGGCACATTTCATACCGTGTCAGAAGACCAGCGATGCGACCCACATCACAAATCTGTTTTTCAAAGAGATTGTGCGATTGCATGGATTGCTGAGAAGCATAGTCTCAGATCGGGATACAAGATTCATAGGTCATTTTTGGAGGACGCTATGGAAGAAGCTGGGCACTGATTTGGAATTCAGTTTGTCTTATCACCCGCAGATAGATGGGTAGACCGAAGTGGTGAATAGAAGTCTGGGGGATTTATTGTGGAGCTTGGTGATGGAGCACCACAGCAATTGGGACCAGATATTGCGATAGGCAGAACTTGCGTACAATGATTCGGTGAATCGGAGTACAGGGAAGAGTCTGTTCCAGATTTTGTATGGGACACAGCTGAGGGGAGTTTCTGAACTCAGGGAGTTAGGACAGGCTGAAACTAGCAGTGCGAGGGCTAAAGAGTTCGCTGAAGCGATGCAGGAACTTCACATGCAGGTGAAGCAGCGACTGCAGAAATCAAATCAAGAGTATAAGCGCAGAGCTGATCAGAGGAAGAGACAACTCCAGTTTGAAGTTGGGGACATGGTTCTGGCACACCTGAGAAAAGAGAGGTTCCCAAGGGGAACATATAACAAGCTCAAGATGAAGAAGATTGGTCCATGCAAAGTCCTGAAGAAATTCGGGGAGAATGCATACGAGCTTGAGTTGCCAGATGGCATCGGGATATCTCTGATTTTCAATATTTCGGATTTATACCCATACAGGTCTGGAGAAGCAGACATTGGAGCTGAAGAACCAGTGGTCTAGTGGCAGAAACAATTACCAGTTGCACAGAAGCCTCAGATGGAGTGCATACTGGATGAAAGAGTAGGCAGGAAGACCAGGAGAAAGCAGTATTTTAAATACCTGGTGAAATGGAAGGATCACCCAGTGGAGGATGCCAGCTGGAAAACAGAGGTAGTTATACAGAAGAATGGACACACCGTGCAGGAGCTCATGGACAGGAGCCCATGAAATCTTTTGAGCCGAGGAGTATGATGCAGGAGCATCTACAGCTCATCAAGTAAGCCAGCGCGTGGAGCCGGGAAAATACAGTTGGACAGCGCCAGCACATACACTTTTGAAATACTTTGGAAAGTTGTTGCACCGCCACTTAAATGAAGGCATTCATAAGAAGCGCACTTGTATTGTATTGTAGATAGGAAGGCATTTAATGGTTTTAATGCTGGTAGATAGGAATTCATTGTAGATTTGATAGTTGTAGAATTCAAGAGGGCAAACGGAATATAGGCACCCTCCTTTGTACTCTTCCGATCTCACTGTAGCATTAGAAATTATCATTGAGAGCAAGAAGCAGAGCAGAGAAGAGAAGTGTATGAAGAACCCCATGTACAGATATTGAATTAATAGGAGAACTTTGATTCAATTCCATGGCTATGATTATTCTCTGTGCATTGTTGATATTATGTTGTTGCATATTTGCTTCTTGTTATGCTTTTGTTTTATATGTTGTGTACATGATTTCATGGTAGATTGAAATCTGTGAGAAAGACGAGAATGAGTTTCAATTATTTCTCTGTCTGAGCCGAGAGATTCCTGCATAGAGTGCAGTCGAATTCATCCGCATGGAGTGCGTTGATGAGGCTCAATGACTAAACTCTTATTCTCGCTCGCCCAGAGTTGAATTGGGTTCTTTCGATCCGTGCAGGGGAAGTGCAGGTCGAAAGAGAAGTCTCAGCAGCTAGTCTGAGAAGAGGAAGGCAGGGACTACTATGGCTGCAAATGCACAGAGTTTGGGTGACTTCAACACTTGGAGAGTTGTTTGAGTCGAGCCTAGGAAGCATGTGCAAGGGTCTCTGAAGGAGTCAGAGGGAATTAAGCTCAGGAGGGATAGTTCCTTGCAATTATTGTGGGAACAGACCCAGGAGAAGCTTTAGATAGGAGAAGCTTTGGAGCGAAAGGATTTCTCGAGAGGAAGGATCAACAGCCAGGGATCGCAGAGGAGAATTGCGAAATCTTGCTGATCGTTGGATCATGGATAAGTTGCGTGGGGTTTAATCCTTTGGCGCAAGAGGTAAGAACCAACGCCCATTGGGGTTCAGCGATCGACATTTGATGAGGCAAGTCGCATGCACGTTGAAATCGCGAATCGCGATTTCTCGAGCTATTCGGGACCATCGATCAAAGTGGGGACAGGTGGCACGAGATCCCGGGGAGTCGGGACTCAGCACATCGGTGTTTTCAGAGTCGAAAGGACCGTGGAGAAAGAGCGAACTCTCGAGTTGTGACGGGTCCCACAGGAATAGTGTGGAGTGATAACACGGCATCGCACATCGGCATTCGGGATTTTGTAAGGTGAGTGGATCGCGACCTTTCATATGTCGATTTCCCGATAGGGAAACCCCGACAGGACTGAGTCATTGACCGTTGGCCATCGGGGATTGGAGCTCGGAGGTTTGAATTGCACGGGAAGTGTACACAGGGTCCACAAAAGTGCGAACGTCGAGATCCCGAGGAGCGAAGGGGAGATCCCAAGGAGCGAAGGGGAGATCACCGAGGAGACAACTATGGGTATTGAGAACTCCCGAGAGGAGTTGGAAGAGCTTTGACTCTTCAGGCCTGTGTAAGGAAGAAGGTCCTGGTGTGAGGGGGTTGCCACTGAGGGTGACTTGCGTCATCCTGCAGATGGAGAATGTAATGCCCTCTTGGATCTCTATTTTCTCAAGCAGTCTCTTGCTGAGCCTATCAGGGTGTTCAGCAACCCTGTGAAGATCCTCCAATGGATTCTTCCTCCAAGTAAAGAACTCAAAGAGTTCTCTTCTTCCTGTGCCTCTCTACACACTGTCTCTATGCCCTCCTGGCAGAATATCTTCCTCCATAACTTCCAACAATTATGTCTCCTTCTGTGCGCCTATGCACCTGCTCAATGCCCACCTGGCAGAGCTCTCAGAATCCTCAATGATTTTGTTTCTTCTATTTGAACTCACAACAGAGTTCTCCCTCAGCACCCTGTGTCTGTGCTCACTGCCCACTTGGCAGAGCTTCTGTCTGCAACTATGTCTTCTCCCACACAGCCTTGCATCCAAGGTGTTCAGTAACCTTGAGGTATTCACTGAGTTTTTTATTCCAGTTCTTGTTCCGCAGCATGTCTTTGTCTGAACCCGCAGTATTCAGAAGTGCTTCAGTGCACCGGTATTCAAAGACCGTAGTACTCTGTCACGCCCTCCTGGCATGAAACCTCAAAGACCTTCACCTGAAATCAAACAAACTGCAAATGCATGATAACAACATACATTCATAGCGTACATGAACACTCATAGACATTCATTCAACACAGAATAATGCAGGAAAAACTTCTCTTTTTGTATTAAATGGAAAATTCCTATATGTACAAAGTGTTCCTGAGCATGGCCTATAACAAGGTCTCGACTCTCCTCTTCTGCTCTACACGTAGATTCTCTCTTCTCCACTACTCTTCCTTATTTTTAAAATGAGATACAAAATCTCTTTTACCTGAGGGGGCTCTTCGAGCTCTTCCCTCCAATCTACCTACCCTATTCAATTACATTGAATGGGTTGTCTAGTCTTCTATCGGATCTAGATCTCAGCCATACAACATTAAAGGTCGATCTACCTAATGCCTGCACAAAGGCACGACTCTACAACTCACCAGCTTAAACATTAAATTACATTCAATTCAGATTTTAAATGAGGATTGCACCTCTCTCTTCAGCTTTGAATGCACGTGCTCGACGTGGCTGGCTGGTTGGTTGGCTGACGTGGAGAGATGCTCCTGCATCAATATCCCATTCTAGGATTTATTAAGAGAATATTACATCGTCAATACTCTCAAGAAGCCCAAGAAATCTCACTATTATCCGTGATCGAGTCCCAAGTGGTTGACCCCTATCATGTAGATGATAAGGGAAGCCATGACCACAATTGAGACAGAGATCAAATCACCCAATGACAATCCTATCATCGACCATGTCAATGGAAAGTCGCTCCACGAAACAAATTTCCAAGGTAGTGCAATGGGATTCTACATGGATTATGTTCGTGTATTTGTGGTTGGACTGGGTAGGATCCTCTTTTCATAGTTCATGAAGCTAATAATTAAATTCTAGAGTAATGAGCTCCCCAAAAATCTTTCCCTGGGTCCTAACCTGATCTTGGACTATGGATTCAAGTGAGTCGACATAACCATGGCTAGTTACAATTTCGAGCTTTAATTCCTGTCTAACCAATTCACTATGCACATTCGCAACACCAAGTAGCACAACCAAGACATCACATCTCTCACCCTCATATCTTCCAAGAAGATAGAAGAGGCTTTGGATATCTTAAAACTAATGTTGTAATCACACTTATCCGCTCTTTTCCAAGAAATCGATCTCCTACAACTGGAACAAATGCTTGTAAAAATGGTCGTAGGAGTCATCTCAAGCGTTTCAGTCACATGTATTCTCTCTGAATCCATCAAGGGAAATATTATTAGTGTTTCCAGAGGAATTCCAGTCTACATATATTTAGAATCCCCTTGTGACCCTTTCCTCCCACTTCTCTTTTCCCTTAAACAAGCCTTTATCGACGCCATTCTTACATTCCACGATATTCAAATAGTAGACAAGATAAAAGAGTTTGAATACCACCTCAATTAGGAACTTGTATAGGATATAACAACTATCATGCTTTCCTATGAGGAGCAAACTATCATTCACATGTTGGAAGGTTCATTCTCTAGAAAATTAATCCATGGCTCTAAATTCTTTCCTTCTCTATGAATTTATCAGGGAGGAACTCAACATCGCAATAATGAATCCAAGAATAGACCATATTCCCCATATAGACATCCATAAGTTGTTCAATGCAATCTTGGATGGTCGATTCACTATACATATGCTTCAATGCCTCAACGAATTCATAAATTGATATTTATGAACACTTTCAGTCTTAGAAATTTACATAGTTCCCTACAGTATATGCATGCATATCTATATATTCACATCACTTACTTCACTATATACATCCTTCACTATATATGCATGCAGCCTCTTCTTTTCATGCACAATCCAAAACTCTTCACAAAACGCAAGTTATCTCTCATTTTCCTGCGCCCTCCCATGAGGGAGTCAAGCCCAATCCTGCTTTGATACCATGTTGATTGTTCTATATGCGATAATATGATATGATATATGATCGATATATTATTACAATGATAAGTGTTCCATATATAGAGAACATATGGTGACCATCCATGAAAGGATGTGTCCCTTGGATAATAAATAACTATATATATATATATATATATATATATATATATATATATATATATATATATATTATAAGTGCTTATTAATCTAGGAGAATGTCTTCTAGATGCTTCCCAAACATCAACACTCCCTCTTAGTTAGGGATACATTATTCATCATGCCAAGATTTTCTTTGAAGTATACAAACTTCACTCTAGACTATTGACACATGTCTGTCAGTCCTGGGATATCTCTTTCTCCCACCTGAAATGAGGGGAAACTCCCTTTGCGACTCTCCCTCTGAGCCAAATTATTCTCTCTAATATGTTCTCCTATTTTTCAATTGTCTTTTTGGAATTTCAAAATCTTATTCTCTTATAAGAAAGGTTGTCTCGAGGAAATTTCCTCCCGCAGCTACCAAAACATCAAAAAATTTGAGGTTGCATTTTAGGTAAAAATAGGTTCTATATTTTTTATATTTTATTATAACATTAGAGCTACATTTCCTTGATGCAAGTTATTTTAAGATTGATGTTTTGATATTTAACTATTATATTGTGTCTTTATTATATGTGATAGGAAATGAAGCTGGAATTTGATGAAGCTAGGACCTATCTCTTCACATAGATAGTGTCCTAGTATCAAAGGGTAAACAACTAATTTAACAAAACATATGCTAAGAAGGAATGGGCTCATTCAAGTAGATGAAATTTATTTGATATATAGCTCTAATATCTTGGTAAATTTTAATGGTTTGTTTGCTTGTTTCATTATCGAACATTTTTTCAAGTTTGAAATTTTGGGTTTATTTTGTTTAAAAATTGTGTTAGTCCCTTGAATGATTATAGTTCTTATTTGATGTTTTATTGAACCCTTTTTGTGGCATGATTGAGTTCATTTTATTTCCATTGAGTCAAGGGTTTAGGTTAGCATGATACCGACATTCCTCTAATACAATTATACCTTTTTTTCCAAGACTAAAAGAGCATTGCATGTAGCTAGTGGAGGATGAGAGAATGTATATTGCACTATACTTATTGAATTCAAACTTGAATAACAATCTTGATAAAACAATATTGAAAAAAAATCATTACATAGTTTTTTCTAATAATGCACATGTTATGGAGAGTTTCATGTAACTAAGAAAGAGCTATGGCTATTGTTTCTGGTATCACATGGAAAAAATAGATTTCTATATAATTCTGGATCATTTATTTCTTCATTACTTTTCTGCAACTCAATTTTGGGAATTAATATGTAGTAGGATTAAAGTGAAAAAAATTGCATGTGTTGCCCTTAATGGGATTAAAATGGGTGATAGGACTTTGACCGTGCATTGTGCTACTACCAGGTATAGATATACATGATGAAATAATAGCCCTTACTTAATCTACATCTCTTATTGTTCATATTGAATCATGGAAGTATAAATGAGACTATCTCTTTTTCTAAGTCCTAATCTATGCCCAATATTTATTATAAAATCATGTGTCCCTTTACTTTTTTATAAGACAATACAAATATAAGGGATAAAAGAGAACTCTCTTCCTTGGAAAGGGGTCCCTTTTTAGTACAAATGGATGATTAGAGAGGAAGTCATGCATGGAATGTGACCTATCAATACTATTATACTTTTGGAGTTATTGATGGATAGAATTATGTGTGATCCTATTTAAGAACATCCTATGATGAACTTGTTTTAAGGGTCCTTTCATAATTGATGAATTAGTAATAACGAATCCATAATAGAAGTGGTAAAGAAAAGTTTAATATATCATGAGATTAACAAAAGTGGTGGTCAGGATCAATACATATGAACGTTGTGGTCAAATATCATGTAACACCCATCTAGGATGTTAAACAATTAATTCTTCATTTATACATACACAATAACAACTTTTCTTTAACATAATTTCATTTCATTTACAAATTTCTTCTACATTTGCTCAACGATAATATAAATAGCATGATGAAATAGGTAATAAGTTAACTCTGAGATTTGCAACTTAAAACAAAAGTGGATACAAAATATCAAAAACAAATACCACTGAAAAATACCTTTTCCTTAGTTTGTCGAAGCTCATCGATTGTGATGTAGTCCTAGGTGCTTCCCAGCATTCTTTTCCCACTTTCCCAGAGTGAAACAACGGAATCCTCCCTGCCAACTAGGAGCCTAGCCGGCTTCCTAGATCCAATAAAACTTTCGATTTCTTGGCCCTCCGTGCCCATGACTCCAAGAATAGCAAAGCACAAATACTCAAGGAAAACTATCACAAGAATTATATCTTCCAAGAATTTCACAACCTCTCATCATGCTCAACCTCTCCATCCTCCCCCTCCTCTCTACTTCTTTTCCCTATTTATCAAGTTTCCATACACACTCCCCAAGTCTCCTCAACCCCCTCATTATTATCCATCGACCTCCCTTATCTAGATATTTTGGGAAAATATTAAAATAAAACTAAATATAAATGACTTGCATTAAACAAAAATAAAATAAAATAAAAAGTCTTTATTCTCATGCTAGCTAATAAATGTTATTTGATAATTTTCCCCAAAATGTACATAACACCCCACCATGCTCATTTAATTCATCACACCCACCATCTATCAAAGTCAAAAAGGTATTTAATGCTTCTAGATATTTGTATGCAACATAATTTACATATTCAATAAACATTCAATTAAATAGTTAATAATTTACTTTAATAATTAATACATTAATTACTTATACTAGTGTACATGGGTAGGGTATGTGTGCGTAGCTAGAAGACACATATCTCATGCATGTACTAACGATAAACAATCATTGCCTCTAGTGCATAGTTCCTATATGATCGCCAAGACATGTAGGACAACAGATCAAGTAATGCATCATTTAATAATCTTAACGAACTAAATTACACCAATTCATCAATAACTCATTGTCACACTTAAAATTTCAATAGGAAATCAAAGAGGGTTTTAAACATGGTAGGAACCAACTGAGTAAACAATAGTGGCATCTCTAATCCCCAATCAGTATTCTCAACTAACATCGAAGCATCCTTCCTTCCTAACCTACTTCCATCTTGCATCCTATCCTTTCCTTTGTTAGACTAAGATAGAGCATCAACAATATTGACCTAACTCCAGATAGAACCCATAAGTGAAAGTGCCATACATCTCAACCAAGCTTCCCCAACAAGCAACTAGCAGTCGTCATCACACATCTAGGGGAGCATGACTTCACACAACTCTCCCACGACTCTAGGTTTTAGAAGATAAATGGTGGGAAATACCTCCACCCCTCCTCATAGTACTAGGGTCAACACCCTACATCAATCCATATTGTGAAACTACTTTTCTTAGAGTCACGTCATCAAACAACCACTTTGGGAAAGTTTTGTGTCCTGTAAAAACCACACTTACCATAAATCATAGCAATATTTTGAATTATAAAATAATAATTACAACTTATAACATACACTATCATCTTGATGTCTACGACATCCATATACCTCATCACTATAGTCATTTTTCTATCACATAGCTCATCAACCTATAGGTTAGTTCACCAATAACTCATATCTATGTATATACATCATAATTTCATATAAGAATCCATATCTGTATTCACGTTCAATTAAGAAATATAAGTTTATTTTTTTCTCATGGCTTGCATCTATTATGCATTCACAACATAACTTTGAGTCGATATCCATGTACCTAAATTCCATATCTTAATTTGCATGTTTAAACAAATCAAAGAGTTATCATCATCATGAGCATATAACAATGAAAAATAATAGTATCCAAAACATAAATAGGTCAAGATGTACACTTGTCACTTGTCTATATCAACATTGTTGAGTCCAAATAGTTGTTAAGCAATGAATTACTAAGATAAGAAAAATCAAAGTTCTAACTACTTAAGGCCAAAATATGGGGTGTTACATACACCCACCCTTCAAGAAACTTCGTCCCGAAGTTATGGTCAATCTCAATATGAGAGAAAATTTCTTGACACAACTTATATATGTCTTCCATGATAGTAAACCCTATGTTATACTGGTTTGATTGGACCTTCACTTGATTAAACCATGTTGAATATATTAATGTCTTGATTTCACTACCCCTATTTGGTAGGCACCTTACTATGTCCCAACTCTATTTTATTACCACTTATAATTTAATTAATGAAAAGAAACTCTTCTCTTATAGATTTTTTTTTTCTTAGTTCCATATTTAAATTTTCGTCTACTAGTTTGACCACCATTTGAACCTCATCTTATCATTTTTTCTCTAGTTAAGTGAATATTATATTGAGTTCGGCATAATTCACATTAATTCATACATACAATTCCGCTTGAGATATATTGATAATTATAATAAATCATTATTGACTTTGATTATCTCTTCAGGTTGATAATACGAATGTTCTTAGGAACATTGACTAAGATATTGCTAATTGATTGTCATTTGATGTTGTCACTTCATGGTTTATTTAGTCATCATCCCCAATCACTCTTCCTCTTAAATCATAAAAATTAGATCTTGACCAAGTAAAATGTTGAGTGTAGGAATCTCTTCACCTTAGTCTAGGATTATCAAGAATACACTACTACAAATGTCCATATATGTAACGAGTACCATGCTCACAAGCGATTTAGTGAACATTCCTATATCAATAATAAATTACTAAGGTTATATTATCCATTGTGATCGATACAAACTTTGTGTATGACTATGTTTTCATTCGAAATCAAGTTTACTAAAGGCCTTACACAATGTTCCCATGTCAACAATTTTTTTTTTCAGTTACAAGATTTGTTTCAATATGATCATCCAAACCTTAGACATATCAAGTTGGACTTTAATTGTAATTTGCACTTTGAGTTCTCTATTATGTACTCTAAGAAATAGATTCCACACTCTACCTTTATAGGGTTACATAATTCTATGCTTACCGTCGTTGTGCTGCTCACAATGCCATGTACTTTGGTAATGCTTTGAATGTATTAAAATTTCTCATGAAACCCACACTTATGGTGACTTGGGTTGAATGTCATTATTTTTATTTATTTATTTTATTATTATTATTATCATGGTTCTTGGTGAAGGACATTTAATTGATATTTAAGTGGGTTTCCCTATTGCAATGCAATGGACTTATACTCTTGATGCCGCCCTATTTCCATAACAAGGTAGCTAAACAACTACACAACACCATGCACCATATTTATACTTTAAATATATATAACACATTTAATTAATCTAATTAATTTATTCTAACAACATATTTTACTATTGCTTATTCTTTTGATACACTTCCAATATGAGGAGGTTGTCACTAGTATGCACTCTCTTGCCTCAACCATAATGTGTTTCTCATCCACATGACCTTTTTTTTTTGTTACCAATATCTTTATAGCTCATAAAATTCAAAACATTAATTTGTTACTCCTTAAATCTTAATTAAAATTATTATAGTTATAATTGTTATTGAATTAAAATTATATATATCCTCATTAATTGCACATGTTACTTCCTTATGGTTAAAAACACCCTAACCATATATGATTAATTTATATGCTATATTACTAATATTGTTTGATATGTACTTTACAATTATAAAATTTTATATCTTAATATAAAACTATTTGATATCATTTTGATATTATAAATTTGTTACAATCTTATTGGCTCATAGGTTTGAAGTGTTATTGTTGCCTTCACTTCTTCCCATGCCAATTCTTCCAACTGCTAACACTCTGCTTTGACTGCACTTTCATAAATGCCATAAATGCCCACTGCATTGATAGTGATTACCATTCCGTCATTTTCTTAGCTCAGGGTTC
>CBVK0100635406.1:0-11374 GCA_900067695.1 Picea abies | reverse complement strand
TTACAACTTTACTTTCAATCAAATAATGTATCCAATATACAATAAGAGCATAAGAAGAAATACATAATGAACAATAGATTTACGTGGAAATACGCATAATTTTTTTCTTATATAATAAAATGATTACATTCAAAGGAAGCTACAACTTCCAATATTTCCTAGCGCCCACTAGAAGGAGGCATCAACCCCCTAGTTTACAGCTTCCAACTTGAAGGAAGCTACAAGTCCTTAGATTCTCCATCTACAACAAGAAGGAGGCTCCAACCCCCTTTTCCTTTCCCATTCCTTCCACCCTTGAATATATAAGAGAAGTAACTTGTCACTGATACAATATCATCATCAAATTGGATACAACAACTGCATAAAACCTATGCCAAGAACAAGCCTCAAATCATGTGCCAAAATATGCAATATCATAGATCCTTGCTTGACATAACCAGACAACTACTGCGGCCTCGCATGACAAGGCTAGGACCACCTGTGAGGGCCTCATGGGACATTGTATACTCTTCTAACGAGGAACAACTTAGATAGAGTTTTTCCAAAAACCTCCTTTCACTTGCAACTTTGAGTACGACCTCCTTCGTACAACTCCGCTACCAAACTTGTGCTTAGAAATCACTTGCTTGGATGATTCCAAATGAAATATTATTAATGTGTATTTATACTCTTTCAAGTAACTCCTTTACTTGAATTTAGGACCGACCTGTAAATTTTTATTTCCAACAACTGCAGGGCTTCTTAACCATACTTCGAGGCTTTATCTTCAATAGGGAATAACTCTTCAACCGTGAGGAACCATGTGATGTACCACCTACCGTTGGAAATGACATGACAATGACTATCCATATATGTGGGTTTTTCATGCATTTGTAATGTCCTTCATACTGTTTTTCTTCAAACAACTACAGGTCTTCTTCTAGAGTTGACAACTTCTTCTAGGGTTGACATCAATGACAAGCAATTTTCCAATATGTTGGAATGATGAGTTTAAATGAAATATAGATTTTAATATTAAATTCCTTGAGGAATGCTTAATAATAATTAATTGACATTATTGCTCAATTACACCAAAAGTTCCATAAATTTGTTGTGCATCCATGCACAAAGCTTAATTAACTTGAGGCACAACCTGGCACTACCTTGATCTAAGGTTAAAAAAATTATGACTCATTCGAGGGAGCATAGAAAAGAGGTGTTACAACTAAGAGAGATGAAAAGAATAAAGATCTCAATAACTCTTGTAGAACCGAAAGGAACAACATTTGGGTGTGATGGAGAGATACTAAAGTTGAAATCCCAAATTGTTGATTTGTAGGAGAAAATACAGTGTACAACAATAATTGAGGTGGTGCCAATTTTATTTGTTTCATCAAAGAAATAGTATTTGAGGGAACAAGAGCTTGAGAATGAAATACAAAAACTCAAGGGTCAATTGGATGAAGTTCGATCCCAACTAAACATAGAAAATGAACAACTTGAAAAGAATAAAAAGGACAATGAGAGAGGTATACAAAGATAAGATAAAACAAGATTGCAAGAGAAATTGAAAAACCAAGCAAGAGATAAAACAAGATTGCAAGAGAAATTGCAAAATTGTGCAAAGAAAATTACAAATCTAGAGAAGCAATTACAACATGTGCCTACTACAGCTACAGAAGAATTAGAAGCCTCTACAACAACAAAGAGAGGTTTTGCATATTTTTATTCATTTCAAGAGCAGGGCTTGCAAAAAAATCCCAAGTGGCCTAGGTTAGTTACAAAATAGCATTGGTTTATATACCATGTACTCTATGTAATTACATTTAAAGATGTAATATATATCATTATTTCGACAGTTTATTAACAATGTATTTAATTTAATGCAGTTAAGGACATGTATGATTGTGTATATTTACATATCAAAGCATGTAATACTTTAAAAGTTACTTGATATTGAGTTATACACGTATACACCACCATTCTCATCTTGTTTGCAAGATGTTTGAGTAAAACATAAGTAGTTTCATGTACTTGACATTAAGTAGTTTCATGTACTTGACATTTTGATATAACAATGGTAATTGCATAAATTTATCTTTGTTGTAATGAATATGAAACATATATGTATCTAAGTATGAATATGGATTGTAAAACAATAATTTTGCATGCAAATTACAATACATACACAAGCTACAAATGCAACATTTTCTCAATTTCCTCCATAATGGTAATTTTTATACCATTACCATTCATAATCCAATATATGGATAAAATATATATAACAAGAACTTAGCACATGCAATATATATATAATTTCCAAAGATTTCATATTTATATACATACATAGTTTTAAACCCTAATATGTTAGCAATTTGGCACAAATACCCAATTGTGTATGTTCATATACAACAACAATCCACAACTACAATATTGTATATGTAGCAATATATATTAGTTCATGCATGTAACCTCGAACCAAAATGTTTATTTCACCCTACACCAAATTCAGGAGACACGACAACATATACACAACCTTCATTTTTCCATAATAGGGCGTGCATTTTCCTCAATGTCCCGTTTTCATGAAATTTCATAAAGACAATGTGCATAATGTACATAATTCATTTAAAGATATGAATTTTTCCTAACATTGTGATTTAAGGAAGATATAATGCAAATCCTAACACAATGATTACATTTTTCACTCTAGGGTATGTTCAAACTTTATATACAACAACAATCCAAAACCACAATATTTTACTCGTGTAATAATTAATCTATCATATATCATTATAAAGCATTTCAAAGTTGCATATGTAGAAATACATATTATTTCATGCATGTAAACCCAAACCAAAATATATATTTCTCAACACCAAATTCTCGAGACACAACAACATATGTACACCTTTCCTTTTTCCTTAACATGGCATGCATTTTCCTCAATGCGTCGCTTTCATGAAATTTCATAAGGATAGTGTGTATAATATGCATAATTCATCTAACGATATAAATATTCCCTAACATTACACTTTCAACAAGTTATCATGCAAATCCTAACACAAGAATTGCATTTTCACTCAAGGGTGTGCATTTTACAGCTTGCCATGTTTTCTAGCAGAAAACACATAATTTTCATTTTTGAGTGTGCATTTTTTTCTTAAGGAATACATATCTCATATTAAGGAATGAATTACTCTCTGTCTCTCTCTCTCTCTCTCTCACACACACACATCTCTCTGTGTGTAGATACACACACACACACACACATATCATCTCATCATACAAAATTAACCACTGTAGCTTTTCTACAACTTAACACAAGACTTGCATTTTTCATTCAAGGGTGTGCATTTTACAACATGCCATGTTTTCAAGTAGAAAACAAATATTTTTCATTTTTGAGTGTGCAATTTCTTCATAAGGAATACATATGTCATATTAAGGAATGCACTACTCTGTCCTACACACACATAGTGTGTGTGTGTGAGAGGACAAGAAGGATCCCAAGATCCACTTCAAGGAGTTGGCGCAGTTGAGACAGACAGGTACACCAGAGACGTATATCACAAATTTCCAGAGAATTGCAGTCATGGTGATAGACATCTATGAGCATAGGATGGTAATGTTATTCACCGAGGGTTTAGCGGAGCCCTTGAGAGGGTGGGTGAAGGCCTTTAGGCCGACCACACTACAAGATGTCATCATGAGGACTCAAGACATGGGAGACACAGTCCCCAACAAGGCACCAACGAAACCCTTTCACAGTCCCCAACAAGGCACCAACGAAACCCTTTATTCCAAAGAAGGGTAAGGAGACAAATCCTTTCTAGAAGCCATGGACAGGGAAGGACAAGATGAATGAGGATACTCGGAGGGAGTTGAGGAGGAAGAAGCTTTGCTTTAGCTGGAAAGAACTTTGGGATTTGGGTCACCGATGTATGGGAAAAGAGAAGTACATTACATAGAGGTGTTTTCCGATGAGGAGAATGATGGTGAGGATGATACAACTCACGCACAGGGTAGTGGACAGGCAGTGGTGAGGTAGAGTCACCATGCCTTGAGGTTACAGAGGAGACACAACTACATGAGGGTGTCAAAGGAGTGACCATTGCCACACTTTTGGGAGTCCTCAGATATTATACCTTCAGGATCACATGTATTTTTTAGGGACAAAGAGTTACACCACTAATCGATGGTGGAGCCACCCACAACTTCATTGATGCAACACTTGTCACTAGGATATGCATTCCTACATAGGACTTTGAGGGGTTCAATGTGGTTTGGATGCACTGAGAGGATCATAGGTTTGGATGTGACATTGGACAACTATACGTTGACCGATGACTTCTACATAGTGGATTTGGCAGACACCAATGTGGTATTGGGGGTCCAATGGTTATACTCAATTGGAGATATCAACATGAACTATCAGGTCATGAAGATAGAGTTCAGGGGAAAAAAGGGTCAGGGAGTTGTCCTGAGAGGTATGTCCACATGAGCTCATAGGATCGTGTCAAACAAATGCATGGAGGACATCTTTATATGTGGTGGTGTGGCCTGCGTATTGGAGTGTTTGATTATCATGTAGAAGCCATCACAGGACTGCCAACACTATCATGTGGACATCTAGGTGCTACCTGAGAAGCATGACAAAATGTTCGAACCAATACCAACAAAGAGACCACCTGAGAGGGGATTTGAGAATGTCATTGAGTTATAAGAGGGGGAAAATCTCATGATAATCACACCATGCAGGCATCTAAAGAAGTTTAAGGATGAGACAGATAAGACCATACAAGAGTTATTGGAGATGGGGCACATTAGGCCTAGTTCTAGTCCTTTTGCTTTGTCAGTGGTATTAGTGAAGAATAAGGATGGAATGATGAGGATGTGCATTGACTACATGGCACTAAACAAGAATACAATCAAGAACCGATACTTGATACCCATAATTGATGAGCTGCATGGGGCAATGTACTTCTCAAAGATTGATATTCGATCGGGGTACCATCAAATCCAAGTCAGAAAGGAGGACATCCAAAAAATAGTGTTCAAATGTCATTACATGCACTATGTGTTTCTAGTCATGCCCTTTGGGTTGAATAATGCACCAACCACCTTCCAGTCTTGTATCAACCATATCTTCAACAAGCAGTTGAGGAAGTTCTTATTGGTATTCTTTGATGATCTACTGATCTACAACAGGACTTAGGAGGATCATCTGAGGCATGTTGATGAGATTCTCAACATCATGGAGGAGCAATCACTATTTGCCAAGGAGGAAAAGTGTGAGTTTGGGATGATAGAGATTCTCTATCTAGGGCATGTGATTAGAGTTTAGGGCATATAAGTGTACCAGGAGAAGACAAAGGAGATATTAGATTGGTCCACACCTAGATCAATTACAGGACTACGTGGGTTCTTCAGATTGTGCAACTACTACAAGTGTTTTGTGAAAGGATTTCCACAACTTGGTGCACCATTCACAAATCTCAACAAGAAGGGATCATTCAGATCGTCAGAGGAGGCGTGGAGAGAATTTCACTGTATGAAGAAGGTGATGAGTACTTGCCTTGTGTTAGCGCTTCCATATTTCTCATAGCCATTTGTGTTGTAGTGTGATGCATCCAAAGAGGGGATAGGAGCAATGTTGATGCATAATTGATATCACATAGCTTTTGAGAGTAGGAAGCTGAGGGAGCCAGAGAGGCTCTACCCCATTTATGATAAGGATATGTTGGCCATCATGCATGCATTGGACAAGTTTAGACAGTACATGGTGGGAGGATGCTTTGTGGTGAAGATCGACCACAATAGCCTGAGGTATTTCTTGGAGTAGAGAGACTTGAGTGAGAGGGGGAAAAAATGGGTGATTAAGGTGCAGGCGTATGACTTTGAAATTGAGTGTGTGAAGGGAAAGAATAATGTAGTTGTTGATGCCCTTTCCCAGAGACCTACAACGTTTTCCATGACATAGATCTCAGACGACTAGAAGTCCATTCTCTTAGTGGAGTGCTCCAAGAATACTTTTTCTTGCGAGCTTATGGAGGGAATCATTCAGGATGACAGGTACAGAGTAGTGGATGACATCATATACTACAAGGATATGATCTACCTTATCACTGAGTCCACACTCAAAGATAGGATTCTGAGAGAAATACACGACGCACCATTGGCAGGGCACCTGGGATATCTAAAGACTTACAAGCAGGTAAGGGAGAGATTCTCTTAGAAGGGTCTCAAGGAGGATGTACTACAATATGTGAGGGAGTGCATGACTTGTTAGCAGAACAAGTCGAAGCTTACACATCCTGCAGGTTTTCTTCATTCATTACCTATTCTAGAACAAAAGCGGGAGAGCATCTCCATGGAATTGATCACAGGGTTGTTGAAGGTATAGGGAAAAAACTGTATCTATGTAGTTGTGGATAGTTTGACCAAATTTGCACACTTCTTTTCCATTCCTTAAGAGTATAACACATCTTAGGTGGAAGGAATATTCTTCAGGGAGGTGTTCAAAATACATGATCTTCTAAAATACATAGTTAGTGATCATTGCAACAGATTTCTTAGTGCATTCTAGAAGGAGTTGTTCAGGTTATCAAGGACAGAGTTGACACCTATTACCATCTATCACCCTCAGACGGATGGGTAGACAGAGATAGTGAACAAGTGGATTGAGGGATACATGTGGAACTATGTGTCGAGATAGCAGAAGGCTTCGATAAAGTGGTTTCATCTTGGGGAGCACCGTTATAATACCACTTATCACATGTCCAGAGGGATAAGTCCGTTCAGAGAATTGTATTGTTACGATGCTATGTCATTTGTGGATTTGGCATTTGGGGAGAGTAATCCCCCCAAGGCCAAATATTGGTTGTAGGAGAAGCAAGACATCTTGAGAGTCCTGAAGGAGAAATTATAGGTCTCCCAGAATCAACAGAAGATGTATGCAGACAGGCACAGGGCGAAGCACATATTTGAGGTTGGGGATTTGGTCTTTTTGAGTTTGTAGCCATACAAACAAGCCTCATTGAAGAAGAGTGGCACGGAGAAGCTGAAGCCTCACTTCTATGGACCATACAATATAATTAGGATATTTGGAGAGGTGGCGTATGAGTTGGAGTTGTCAGAGGGTAGCAGGATCCACAATGTCTTCCATGTATCTTTCCTCAACAACGTATTGGGACAACAAGTCACCACTTCAAAGACCTTCCTCCATTGGATTATGAAGGGAAGTTGGTTTTGACTTCGGAGAAAATTATTGATGTCAGAGAGAAGAGGTTGATGAGTAGAGTGATTCGGTAGTACCTGGTCATATGGAGAGATTTTCCCGTAGAAGATACCACTTGGGAGGGGGAGAAAATCTTACAGCATCCCGGTTTGGAGTTGCTTGAGGACAAGCAATATTGAGAAGGGAGGAATGTGATGTACCCTTCCACTTGATCAAGATGGGTAGATGAATTAGTATCCTATATGAATCTTGTAGGCTATAGCTAGTAAAGAAAAAGGGAGTCAGGGGGTTTATTTGATGTCACTTAGCTATGTGGTGTTATAATTTTAAAGTGACATTTAAGTGAAAAGGTAATAAAGTAACTTTTAGATTAATAACTACTTAAAAATTAGTAAAAAGTGACTTTTAATCTTTAAGTGAAAACTAAAAGGGGAATAAGGATCATGTGGATTAAGTCAAAGAGGAAAGATCTAGACGAGGCATTGAAGAATAATAAAAGAAGGGGTAGCGTTCAATTTCCTAAACAATTACTATGATCTCTTATTGGAGTGTTCTTGTGATCTAAGGTTTTCATGGGGTTTTGGCATAAACCCTTCCATTTAAATTTGGTTTTGGTGGTGCGATATCCACCCTAGCTAGACTAGGAGGAGGATCCATCTAGGATCATAATTTGAGCTTCATCTTATGGATTGACTTCAGCTTGGGGGAGGCTGTGAGGATTTATAACAAGCCGTGAGGGTTTTGTGAAGGTTCATGTCACTTAGGAGGATTTTGGGGGTTTCTTGGAGGGCCCTATCCCTTTATTTTGCAGGTCCATGAGGTTAATAGGATCTATGGAGGCATCTTGAGGGGATGATCCACCCTTTTTGCAGAGTCGTGAGGGTTTGCAGGGGCTGTGAGGGTTTCTATAGGTCGTGAGGGTTTGGAGGAGGACCGTGAGCCCTATTCTTGGCCTTTGGAGGCTCTATCTCCCTATGAGGATATCAATTTTGATTAGAGAGGGAAACATAAGGCTTGGAGAGACTTTGGAGGAGGACACATCATCTACTAGAGGAGGTCGTGGAATTATTCCAGGTTTTGGTTTACATATTGTATGTTTTCATTGATGTACTACATATTCCATAACAGCTATTAGAGATTTGTATTTTTGTGATCCGGGTTCGATTCATAATAAAAATGCCCATGTTGTCTCTTCTATTTCATGTGTACTTGCAATACATACAATATGTTTGACAAAAGTATTTTAGTAGAATGTATGCAAATTGTTTGTAGAAAGTTGTCAACCAATTTATAACATGGAAACATGTGTAATGCAAACTGTTTGAAAAAAGCACACAACCAGAAACAACATAAATTTCACATCAAAGCAATAATATCCTAGCCTAGCGCACTTGGGGATATTACAATGTTCTCTTGTTGATGGTGACTTCTTCATGGATTAGGGTTTCCTCATGCTAATGCGCCTTGTTTGTAAGTGTTTATTTTTTATGCATGTGGTATTTCTTGATGTACCTTGGTGATTTTCTCTATTGAAGTGGTAATTTTGCATTTTATCTTGATATTTCTGAAGTTTTGAAACCCTTAGTGGAAGGTGTTGGCACATGAAATGTTCAGGAGTAAATTTTTTTGACCTTTGTCCATGTAAGAGTCTTGGTGTCATGATAGTGTTCATAATCATGAACACTATAGAGGTCAGCTTTGGTACCCTAAACCCTGACCATTTTCAAGATTGTTATACCAAAGAAACATCTTACAGTTTCCTCTTGCAAACAACAACATTATCCACTGCCAACCCTACGCTACGAACTGTCCATTACAAATCTATGCTGCAAACTGGCACTGCAAACTCTTTGTTTTCTTGAGAGATCAAAACCTTTTCAGTTGAGATTCATTTAGGTCTGAGGTTTTAACCTGTCAACTCATATTTTTCTCCTAAGACGTGGAAAATATTGCAATATTTTCATAAAAACCTAGTTCAATTCGTGCTGCCAACTGGCGCTGCAAACTTAACCACTGGCTCTGCAAACCCTCTGTTTTACACAGAGTTGCTTCAATTATGCATGTCTGCAACCTCATCCAAGTTGGATTTCTGTTCTTCTTTTCTTACCTCCTACTTGCACCTTTTCATCCTCCAACTGTTGTTGTGCATACAATTACAACTTAAGTGATGATTTTGGGTCTTGGGATAAATTTAACATCTTCATATGATTTTTCCAAGGTTACTTCATGTTTCAAGAGGTTTGTAGCAGGCTCTGGAAGGTTTTTCCCAACTTCTTGTGCAATGTTTTAAAGGTTGGAATCATTTTGGAAGTAAACATGCACCTACAGGAAAGTTCATAGTGCATGTTGTCAAAGGCGCTGCGAACTGGTAATATGGGACAATTTGTAGCAATTAGCACACAACATAGTCATTTTTTAATCTTAACTTTTAAATGATGATCTAGGTTCTTCTGAATTTTTTTGTGGAGAAGCACCATATTACCATTGACTTTCTGATAAAAAGTCATCCTGACCCAATTCATCGTTTGGGAGAAAAGTTGAAATCATCACCTAAAGGAAAGTTCGCAGCGCATGCTGTCAAAGGCGTTGTGAACTCTAATAGTTTGATAAATTCGAGCTATAAGGGGGATTCCACCTGTCTGAGGGGGTTCAAATGTTTTCCTAGGAGGTAGTTGGACATGAGGGACATGTGTTCCATCACTAGATCAAGAAACATGACCTATTTCAAAAGGCATTTATAACAATAGACAAGATCCCCAAAAATAGAAATTTGTTATGTTTTTGTTGGAATCTTTTGTAACAGAGTCCTAAATGGAAGAGGATCCTATGCAACCACTTGGTATTCGACCTCTTTAGAGTAGGAATGATTGATACATTATATATAGAAAGTGGTTTTTTTGAGGAAATGGTTGGATTCATCATTCAAGAGAGGAGAGAGATGGAGGAGCAATTTAGTTGCTCATTTGTAAGCCTGAGGGCCTGTTTGTAATCAATATTTCTGCCATTAAAGATTCATGAGAGTTGTTTATCATATTGTATTCTTTGTTTTCCATTTCTCTTGTCATCCTCTTGCCTGAATATATTTCACATTTTGAGGATCATAACTACCATTGTTTGATGGATTCATGAACAACAGAGGATCTGTTGTATCTTGCCCATTAAATCATTGTTTATTGTTTAAGCAATCTTTACTCTGTTTGCAAAAGGATCTTTGTACAATGGGTGTTCTTCCTTTTTTCATATTCTCTATGCTTATACTCATCATTATATAGCCCTTTTTTCTGATATATAGTTTGATTACCTTTGATCTGTAGGATGTTATGATTCCATACCTAATGGAATTCCTCTGCAGACAGTTTGTTGCCCTCTCCCTTTCTTACTCAGTCTTGTTGATCCACTCAAGTATAAACCTGTTTTAAATAATTTATATTCTAATGGGTACTAGGCTTACGCCTACAAAATTCTAGGTGTGACTTATAGTGATAACATTTTTGGCACTGTTGTCGAGGATGAAGTTGAATATCTTCCCTGGGATGTACGACACATATCACTACCAGTTCTTGATGGTGAGCAAGGATTGGTGACAAAACAAAGTTCAATTTTTTCACTATGGCGACTCCACACATTTGAATAACTTGTTGGTGATTCGAATCAAGTTACAGGACTCCATTGAGGAACGAACTCAAACATAAATGAAAGGAAGACACAGGAATTCCAGGTATCAAGATATTAGTTTCCTTCAAGAGCTCATATTCTTTTTTAACAGTTCTTTCCTGTCATTTCCTTCATATATCAGGATAGTCATCCTTTTCTTTGTTTACTCTAATGACCATAAGCCTACTAATGTATATCCCTCTTTGAAGAAGAAGATTTTCATTCTTCTTACATAGTTGATGTTGACCCTAGTCCTTAATCTGAAACATATGAGAACAATGTTTGTATTTAAATCCTTCCTGAACATGATTAGCTCTGTAACCATGTGAATGATACAACTAATTCACTACCTTCTCTGATCATAGTACCATATTCTACCACCACTACTGGAATTTTCAATCAATCCATTAAACCTCACCTTCAGCCTGCTGATGTTCGGTGCAGAAAAAGGGAAAAAATGTTTAAACCCTTAAAGATGCCATCTACTCTTCATCCTTACCC
>CBVK0100635405.1:0-11374 GCA_900067695.1 Picea abies | reverse complement strand
ATATATATATATATATATATATATATATATATATATATATTTAATCATATTTTCGATTTATCTCCATATAGGTTTACTCAAATTCCAAGTGTATGTGCTCATTGGATGTGGAATTAAATTATGCATCCAACAATTACCTACTTTGCATACTTTTGAAAGAACTGTAGTGAATTCCACATCCAACGAGTGCCCACTTTGCATACTTTTGATTGACCCACAATGATATAGGAAATACATGAGAAAAAACACATTTCTTGAAAAGAAATATGTTTTTTCTCATGCATTTCCAGTGTATCTCACCATGGTTCTATAAAAGGTATGTAGAGTAAGTACTCATTGGATACATAGTTTAATTATGTATCCAACAAGTTCCTACACTTGAAATTTGAATAAACCTATAAGGAGATAAATCCAACAAGTTCCTACACTTGAAATTTGAATAAACCTATAAGGAGATAAGTAAAAAATATGAAAAAAAGTTTTTTTTTTTTCCCTTGAAAACTATTTACCCCTATGGTTGACATCGTCATGTTGAATCGTATTGGTTGTTTTAAATTTGATGTTAATGGAGATTTTTTATTTTGAGGTCCATTTGTGATCCAAATCTTTTACTTAGCTAATTAATCAATTTATTGCTTTAAAGAGTGTGAAAACCAAGACAAGTAAAATATATAAAGAGACTATGAGCAAAAATAACAAGCAACAAAGAAATAGGGCTGACACAACGAGATTGATAACAGAGTTCACCCAGTGTGGGATACATCTCTGAGTCCACTTCCAATGAAGTGGTCTCTTCAATTTTGATTCACAAAGATAAAATTACATCAATTCCTCAATATTAGTAGTTGGTCTTCTGCTCTGTTGCAACCCAATGACCTCTAAAAACCTTACAAAAGACTTTTTGTCCCCTTGTTGTCCACCAAGAGGACAAAAAATGTGGTTTATGTGAAAATACACAGAGTAAATACGGATTTAAAATATTATACCCTTGCTTCTCTTTCATGAAACACAATTGTGGTGAATTGGCAGTCATCTTATTATAAGACTTTGGTGCCCAATCGACCCAGGATCGAATCTGTGGGCGTTATGATTTTTCGGCATACAAAAATATTTGAAAACAAAACCAAAATAGTTTTTGGTTCCTCCAAGAAATACATCCTTGGCACATTGGCTAAAGGATATGGTTGAGATCGTTTGTTGGCAAGGAGGTCATAGGGTCGATCCCACGGACCTCCCCTCTTTGGAATGTTTGTTATATGTGACATTAAACATAAAAGGTCTAGCAATGTTTACCAAGCTTCATTGGTTGGTTTGTTGGTAAGACGTTATATTCGTAGCTCGAAGGTCGAGCGGTTTGATCCCAATTGACCACGCCTTTGTCAATTTGGGCATAGAACCTTCTTGGCAATCAAATTTTTCCACATGGCAACCTCTGATTGGTCCACCACACCACAATGCCACATCACCAACCAACTCAAATGCCACGTCAACCGCTAGTTGTTTGTCATGTTGGATGCCACTTGTTTTCCATGTCATGCCTCTGCCATGTGTCCATTTCTCAACCTGTCGCATATCATGTAATTCTTCCATGTGTCACTTTGTACATCTACCATGTGTCCTCCTGTGGGACTTCCACGTGTCACTGTTATCCTTCTTTTTATCCTGTTTAAAAAAAACTTCAAAACACGATATATTTCTCTTACAAAGTACATTTGATCTTGTTAAAGAGGTGTCAAAAATCTATCGTTGAGCTCTTCATCATGGAAACCTTTGCATCAATTTTTGAGACCTTTGAATTTTGAGGTATTTTGGATCCTCCTAGATCAATCCTCCCCACTAGAAGCTTTTGGAAGACCAAAATTTGAATTACTTAGAAAATAGGTGAAGGTATTTCTCCCTCACTTTCCCAATATCTATCCATCATTCTTTTCCTGGATGCATTCCCTTAAGGCCCACAAGAAGGTAATCCACATCACCTCTTCATGAAGTCCTCGTCTTCTTGTCCAGAATGACATCTTCTCACAACTCGTCCAGGTACTCAGGAGAAAATCATTAACAAAAGGAACTTGAATACTCTCATTCTGATCCATGATCATTGGAGGCTCATTTAATTTAAATTTATCTACATTTACAATTGAATACATCTTCATGTAAGGTGGTAGATCTAAGCGGAAAGCATTAGTGCCAATCTTCTCCATAATGGTAAATGGGTCATATCAGATAGGCTTGATTTTCTTAACTTCCCCTTTTAACTTGTCTTTGTTGATATGAATCCAAACTCAATCACCTACATGGAAATGATGATCCATCTGATGCTTGGCGTGCCTAACCTTGTATTTGGCTTGGCTCTTCTCCAATTTCTCTTGCATTGCTTGATACACCATTTGGATTTTCTAAATGAATTTTTGGGCTTTATCTTCATCTCTATGCTCTTTTGAATCAACATCTTTCCCAAAAATCAAATCCATTGGATATTTAGGCAGGTAACCAAAACAAGTCTCAAATGGAGAGCTCTATGTAGAAAAATGCAAGGCTTGATTGTAGGCATGTTGCATATAGTGTAGATATTCATCCCAAAGCTTAGGATGTTTACTACATTAACCTCAGAGCAAATGCACCACTGTTCTATTGACTACCTTTGTCTATCTATCAATCTGTGGATGAAAAGCAATACTTCTCTTCAGTTTGGTGTCCATCAATCCCCACAAACTTGACCAAAATTCCCCAAGAAAGTGGGAATCCTAATATGAAACAATAGATGTGGGTAATCCAAAGTGAACCCAAACATGTTGAAAGAATAAATGTGTGGTTTGTTCAGTTGTCACCTGCTTCTTACAAGGAATCAAAAGACACATTTTGTTGAACCTATCCACAACTACATACAAGTAATCATGACCTCTCTTGGTTTGTTGAACCTATCCACAACTACATACAAGTAATCATGACCTCTCTTGGACATGGGTAAACCCCCTACAAAATCCATAGAGATACTTTCACATGGATAAGAAGGTATAGGAAGAGGTGTATAAAGACCCAACTTTCAATTAGTGGGTTCACTAGTAGCACATAACACACACCATTTTACATGCTTGGATACAATTTCCCTCATCTGAGACCAATAACAAAATATTTTTAAATTACATACAATATTTCCTACCCCTAAATGAATAGAAATAAGAGAAGTATGATCTTCTCTGATTACATGAACTCTTTCATATTTGGGAATACTTAGTTTGTTAATATGGTAGAGTAACTTTCCCTTCAAACAATAATATTCCACTTGTGAACCATGGATTAACCTCTCATATACATCTTTAAAGTACTCATCCATATCATATTGTTCAACATAACTGTCATGTGATAAAGAATCAATCTGTAAGACAATAGATGCATTAATAGGAGGTCTAGAAAACATGACATCCACTTTGTTATTTACACCCTTTTTATATCTGATAACCAAATGAAAGTATTGTAGAAATATCATCCATCTAAAATGCCTTGATTGTTGTAGCTTTGTTTGTGATTGAAGATATTGTAATGGTTGATGATCTATGTCTATGATTGTTTATTTACCCATTAAGTAATGCTTAAACTTTTTAACACTTTGTACTAAATCATACAACTCTTTATCATAGGTTGGATAATTAATAACATCTTTAGAAAAAGTCTCATAATGTTAACAGATTGGATTACGTTGTTGTATCACAACCTACCCCATGGAATATCCACTTACATCGGTCTCTATCTCATTTGGTTGTTGTAATTTTGGTAATGCTAACACTGGTGTTGTGTTGATATTATCTTTCAATGTATCAAAGGACTTTTGTTGCTTTCCTCCCCACTGAAAGATTTGTTTCAAACTAGTCAAAGCATGAAAAGGAGATGCAATAAATGAGAAGTTAGTAATAAATTTTCTCCAATACTAGACTACTCCTAAGAAGCTTCTAACTTCTATTGTTGGTGTAGGCTTGGGCCAATTTACAATCACTTCAACCTTAGAGGGATCCATTTTCAATTCACCACCCAACCTTAGAGGGATCCATTTTCAATTCACCACCCCCTACAATAAAACACAAGTATACGAATGAAGTTTTTCCAAATTCACACTTTGACAATCTTACATACAATTTCTCCTTTTTCAAAGTATCCAAGACTTGTATAACATGCTTGACACATTCATCCCAAGTTCTAATAAACACAAGAATATCATCTAATATTGTTATAAAGTCATCAATGAATGGTCTAAATTCATCATTCACCACACACATAAAAGTTGTCAGGGCATTACAGGGCCCAAAAGGCATCACTAACCATTCAAACAATCCCTACTTGGTTTTGAAAGCAGTTTTCCAAACACCTTATGCAATACAAATCTGGTGATAGCCACTTCTCAAGTCTAACTTAGTGAAATAAAAACCATTTTTCAACTGATCTAACAAATCATCAATTCAAGGAAGACGATATCAATTTTTCACCATGATTTTGTTTAATGCACGAAAGTCAACGTACATTTTCCATGTACCATCCTTCTTTGGTGGCATCATAATAGGAGATCCACATGGAGATGAACTTGGCCTAGTGAGTCCCTTATCAAGAAAGTCTTGAACTTTCTTATTGATCTCAACATTCTCAATCTTGGACATCTTGTACATACTAATATTAGGAAGAGGGGCATTATGTTGCAATTGAATGTCATGTTGAATATCCCTCTTGGGAGGCAATGCTTCTTGTTCCTGAAATATCTCTTCATAGTTAGAAATGACTTTAACCAATTAATTCTTATGAGAAGGATCACAACCCTAAAAAGCATCATATTTTTCAACATCTTTGGCTTTCACAATCATGAGTACAAAGTTTTTTCTAGCATTAATGGGCCTCTTTATTTTCACTGCGCTAACAAGAGATAAGTTAGTCTTCATGTTGTGTGCTCTTAAAATATATTCAACTCCATCTTTGGTGAGGTGGTATTTTTTTTTCCTCTCCAAAGAAAATGGCTTTCCTGTCATACAAGTAGGGGCTTCACAATACTATTCCACAAATATCAAGAGGAAATACATCTAGTTCAACCTCATCAACAAATTTAGAAGTGATAGAAAATCTAAGTTTACATTGTTTGGTTACTTGTGGCTTTGCATCATCACATATCCATCTGAGAGGATAAGGATTCTTATGAGGTTTTGTCTCCAATCCTAGTTTCTTGACAATTTCTTCAAATATCATATTTACTTGGGAATCAATATTAAAAAGAGTATCAAATTTTGTATGCTTAGTTATCACCCTTATGTGAAAATTTTCACTTCTTTTCTTTCCATAATTAGGAGACTGAATTGAAGAGCTAGTACTAGCATAAGAAGACGTTTTACCTTGCACTCTTGCAGTTGTGATCTTTGTTTCATCCCTTGAATCAAACCCCAAATCGTGTTGTATTGTGGAAATAGACTTTGGATTTACTTTGCCTCCAAACCTTTTAGGCTTTAGCTGAGGATGTAGCTTCCAACAATGAGCATCATCATGCCCTTCCTTTTTGCAATGAGAGTGTGTAGGCTTTGTTTCTTCTTTCTTCATTGCAGCTACTTTTTTCCTTTCCCTTTTCCTTCAATGAACTTGGATGGTTGTTTCTTTGTGATATCACTTTGCACATTCTTTCCCCTGGACTCCAAATGAGTGTCATGGACACATACTTCATCCAAATTAGTGGGATTAAACAAAAGAATAGTATGATGAATACAACTATGTAAGGAACCAATGTATTTTAGAAGAGTATCTTGAGAATATAATGGAATATTTAAGGCCAATGCTTTCTTCCTAAACTCTTCAGTAAAACTTTGCACACTTTTCCCTTTTCTTTGTCTCAAATTCTACCATTCCATAATTTCTTTATGTGTATATGCTAAAGGATAGAATTGTTTCTTTAATGCAGATGTGAATTCAAACCAAGATGAAATAATCTTACCATTCTTTTGAACACCTTTTCAAAATTTACTTTCCCACCAAATTAGCGATGTACCTTCAAGTTGAAGATAATCCAATTGAATATTTACCTCTTCTTCATCAATATGCTAAGTAAAGAAATAAACTTCTATTTGTCGAATCCATTTATCTAGTCTCTCTACATTAAGCTCGTCATTATACACGGGTAAGTGAAATTTAACATCCAACTTCAATAATGGCTTCTTTGAAGAAATCTTCTTATGATGAAATGGAGGCAGAGGCGGAGAAGGGGAATGCGAAGGAGAGTGAGAAGGAGAAGGAGGTGTATTTTGTGAAGGAATATCATCCTCGTTCTTGACTTGATTTGTGCTTTCTCCTCTTCATTGTCCTCTTTCATTGTAGATCTCTTCCACCGTTTACTTCATTAAACTAAATGCCTTGAATAAATCCTCTTCAGAGTTAAAAGGATTTATTCTTATTGGTGTGGCCATATATCCTCTTCGAGTGGGTATCCTTTATCCAATTTGGGATTATAAACCTCAATTTTACCTTCTCCCTTCTTGAGTCTAGACCCGATAAGCATCCAAACTCAAAAATCACATCAAATTAGCTCACTAGCTTTGATAACAAACTTGATTCAGATCTTTTACTTAGATAATTAATGACTTGATTGCTTTAAAGAGTGTGAAAACCAAGACAATTAAAATATATAAAGAGACTATGAGCAGAAATAATAAGAAGCAAAGAAATAACAATGATACAATGAGATTGATAACGGAGTTCACCCAGTGTGGGATACATCTCCAAGTCCGCTTCCAATGAAGTGGCCTCTTCAATTATGATGCACAAAGAGAAAATTACATCAATTCCTCAATCTCAAAAGTTGGTCTTTTTCATTTTTGCAGCCCAATGACCTCTAAAATCCCTGCAAAAGAATTCATCTCTCCTTATTGTCCACCTAGAGGGAAAAAGTTGTGGTTTATGTGAAAATACACAGAGTAAATATGTCTTTAAAATATTATACTCTCGCTTCTCTATCATGAAACACCACTTTGGTGCATTCGTAGTTGTCCTAGTTATAAGACTTTGGTTCCCAATCGACCCGAGATTGAATCCGCGGGCGTTATGGTTTTTTGGAATATGAAAATATGTAAAAATAAAACCAAAATAGTTGGTGGTTCTGCCAAGCACTATGGCCTTGGCACATTGGCTAGCAGATATGGTTGAGATCATTTGTTAGTAGGGTGGTCGCGGGGTTGAGCCCGTGGACCTCCCCTCTTTGGAATGTTTTTTATATGTGACATAAAACATAGAAGGTTCGACGATGTTTACCAAGCTCCGCCTCTTGGTTTCTTGGTAAGACGTTGTATTCGTAGCTTAGAGGTTGGGGGGTTCGATACCAACCAACCACCCCTTTTCCAATTTGGGCATAGAAACTTATTGTCCAATCAGAGCTTTCCATGTGGCAGCCTCTGATTGGTCCACATCACCATGATGACATGTCACCAACCAACTTAAATTCCACGTCAACTGCTAGTTGTCTGCCATGTCGGATGCCACCTATCAACCGCTTGTCCACTTCTCAACCTACCACATGTCATTTACAACTACCATGTGTTACTTCATATGGATTCCACATGTCTTTTTGTGGGACCGCCATGTGTCCTGTTGTGGCACTGCCATGTGTCTTGTTGTGGAACTGCCACGTGTCACCTTTGTCCTTCTTTTTGTCTTGTTTCACAAAAAAATTCAGAATAGGATATCTTTCTCATACGAATTCCATTTGAGCTCATTCAAGTAGCATCGAAAATCTGTCAGTGTGAACTCTTTGTCATGGTGACCTTTGCATTGAGTTTTGAGACCTTTTAATTTTGAGGTATTCTGGATCCTCCTGGATCAATTTGTGACCTCAAAATTTCTCTAATGTAAACTTGTCTAGTGTGTCCCATTGAAGATAGTCACGATGTAGAGTTCAACAATGGATTTGGTGTTTCTTCTCATTGTTGGTTATAGCATAATGACCAATTTCTAGGCCCAACTCTTAAGGGTATTAAATGGGAATTTTTCTGGATGAGGCATGGGTTGGCCTTGTCACAAGAACATATTAAAAATTTTGTTTTTGGAAACATTAAGTATTTCCTTGTATGTATGGTCTTGGGAGTGGGTAATGATTAGGGCATCACTCTTTGGGAGTACTATCATGGCTTGAATAGGCTGTGAGGTGATAGAGAAGATCTCAGTATTGCACTCATTGGACATCACAAAATTGATGACTAGGATCATATTGCTTAGTACATAGATACATGAACTCAAGGAAATGGTGCACTATGGGGACTACAACTTTTGCAAGACCATTCTATCATGTATTTCAAGTTTTGGAACCAATGAGAAAATTGATAAATCTTCTCCTAGTTGCATATCAAAGGGTAACAACGTGCCCATTTTTAGCAGAGGGATCATACACTCAAAATAATGAATCTACCATATATGTCTTTTAGTTTCCTAGATTCAAAATTAATACCAATGTAGCATGACTCTTCAAAGCCATGGGTAGATAATTCTAAAAGATTGGACACAAGGAGGATGATTGAATATTTATGTGGTTACCCACTAGACTAGTGATGTTCTTGTAAGACGAGGCGATGATATTACTTTTTCAAGATGACTAACATGTTAATTGAATGACCAACTACCATAGGTACACTCTAGAAATCGTTTTTGAGTAAGAGATCCTAATTATGAGAGTATCAGAGGTGAAATATAGAAATAATGAGTTTTATGATCCTGATGGAGCATTGTGTTAATGTTGAATGATACGTCGTTTCTCCTAGACATTTCCATTCAAGTCATGTTTGTGTAGGATGACCTTTTGTTTTCTTTCTTGACATATGTGTCAAATAACTCTGTTGAATTAGAATCATAAACATGGTTGATTTGGAGGGTGGACTATGATTTTGGGGTCCTCTTTAGCATGGAATCATGAATATATTCTTGGAGAGGACTATCTATTGATTTAGATAGATCAAATGTAAAATACATATTCAAAGTGTGTCATGTGTGGTTTCAATTAGAAGCATTCCCTTTCAAAATGTGTCATCCCCTTTCAACGAATGGTTTGCAATATCCTCTATTAAAATTGACTAATATATCATATTTTACATGATGAGCCCCTACCTTCCTAACTTGATTTCTACTTGTTCTTGTCTATGGCCCTAAGTTGTGCTCTTTTCTCAAAGTGGGAAATTCAAACACTGGGCCCTTGACCCAAAGTTCTAGCTAATGCTAACTTGGATCCAATAATTCCAAGCTTAACACATCCATTAGCTAGTTCAACTTTTATTTCCTTTAGGCATCCTACTCAGTGACAATTTTGAGTGGGCACCATGTGTCACTACTCTATTGTTGGGTGAAGCTCAAGTGGATTAACACATTATGATCATGGTGATGTTAGAGGAAGGGTAACGTGTTGAAAATCCATATTGACCCAATGTATTGCGCATAGGGGGGGAGCATTAAGATTATAATTCCCTATGGATTATGCACATAATCAATCACTTGCCACATTAATGTTTCTAGTGAGGAGCACTAGTCCCATAAATTAACCTCATATCTTGTCACATTCTTCCACTCATAAATACTTGTTGGGAGGAGGTGGAATTGCTAGCTCACGTTCTTACATAAACATGTTAGAGAAGCCCCGTGTGTCATCATTTTGGATTGATTAAATGACCTAGACACTCCAAAGGGAGTCTAACCTTGCTAATCCCCGAGGAATGCACATGATATCAATCAATGACTAATCTCGTCGTCAACACTAGCCTATGTCCATGCTTCCCAAACCTAGGATAAGGAATTTATAAAACACTAGCCTATGTCCATGCTTCCCAAACCTAGGATAAGGAATTTATAAAATAATTATGACCATAGTCCTTAATGAGCACATTGAGAACTCCAAGTCTCCAAAGTCCCCATTTTATTGTAAGTTGCTCTTAAAAAATATAAAGACCCAAGATCGTTAAAACATAGGTGTTTATTTTATAAGTTAATTATAACATCCCTCTTTTAAAAGAAAAGAGGGATGAACATTGAGCTACAACTAGAATCTTCTTTCATTCTCTTCTATCTTAACCAACATCATCCTCAAATTATTTAAATTTGCACCCTCTAGTGTACATAGAACATTTGCATTTGAAACCATATGCAAAAACATTTATTCCATTAACATTAGTGACCATTTGAGTCTACCTTACAACCCAAGTTAGGCTCATTTAATAGTCTTGAAGTATTAAGCTCTTAGTTGCAACACTTCCCAAGCCAATGTCCATCACTTTAACTTCTTGATGAAGACATATGAATGAATTAATGTAATCTCAATTAAAGGATTTAAAATTAAGAAGTCATTCACATTTTATGGATTAAGAAGTCATCTTCTTGGATAAATCTTGGTTACCCATGATGTATGCATAATACCTTGAATAACTCTTGAGATTTAGGTATTTCATCCTACACCCTCATATTTTCTTATGTAATAAGTCCTCTTCAATTTATGGGTAAGAAGTCATCTTTTGAGGGAAAAGTGTTGGTTATGATGATGTGTACATAACACCTTGAATGATCATTAAAAGTGAGGTATTTCATCCTACATTTTCATATTTACTTCTTAAAAAAATTTCTTGTCATCTTCTCTTACCTCCAACTTACATCTTTTTTGAGTACTTCTTTTCTATATATATCTAAACAGATCACTTTCCATTCACAAAAACTACATCCTTCAGAGGGTTGAAACCCTACTTTCAACCCACTCATACATGCAAGAAAATAATACTTTCAACACACTCATACCTGCATGTAAAGAATATTTCACACAAGTATAATCTCTCCACACAACATTTTAGGGCATCCTAGACACAATTCTTATATTATTCCAATTGTTTGTAGGAAGTTATCCAATTTCTTTCCTCTAAATGTTGTTTTCTACTTGTACATATTGTGAGCGTAGATTTAGATAAATGATATAGGGGCGGAAAAAATATAAGGTGTGATGAATTATAAGCAAATTTCATGAGAAGGTTTGTTATGGATGAGGAAAATGCATGCAGGGAAGATGAATAGAGAGGACGACATGAGACATTGCATAGAAAAATGGACAGTTGTAGATGTAGAAGAAAGAATGATGAGTTAAGTATTAAAACATAGAGTAGAGTAATACACACCAAATATAATATTACTCACCAAAAGATAATAGGTAAAACTCATTGTATTGAATTAACGTAATGATACATATAAATACAACAAGCTTTATCTTAACATAGACAAAATAACTTTGATCACTCAATCTATCACTTGAGAAAATATCTCAACCTCACACTATTTTGTGACACTTAGTTGGAGAGAATCTCTCTCACATCCAACTATCTAACAACATCCTTAACTATAGGATCAA
>CBVK0100635404.1:0-11374 GCA_900067695.1 Picea abies | reverse complement strand
AAGTTTGTAAAGTCAATTCAAACAATGGTTTGAAGGCGCATGGATTAATCGTATTGGATTAATGCTTGGTATATCTTTTGGTAAGTTGATAGTACGTTGAAAGATTTAGAGTTCCAAATCATGTATTAGCGTTGATTAATTTTAAACCTTATGGTGGAACGATTGATTGACACGATGGATATGGTGTTTGGATTGAACTGTACGCATGGCATGAATATAACACATGGTATTGATCCTGATCCGGTTGACTGGCATGTTAATATGATTACACACCTGTTTGCTGGCCGATACGCATGGTATAAACGATTATGGTTTTAACAACAATGTACTTGGCAATTAATACAATGCGTGGCGGTGGTAATCCCACCACCTTCGCACGCATGCAGTTAATTCTGGTCTATTCGAGCTTTGAAACACTCAAACCTATCGTTTTTCAACTCGGTGCATTGTTTCATTCGGTTTGAACCCTACCATGTACAGAGGTTATGGCTCCTGTTGTAAGGGCCGAACCTAATGGGTGCCAAGCACTGTTGACATTCAGTAGTGCATGTAAAGACCTGGAACAACATGGGTGGCTCGATTTCATAAAGAAGTTCGATGGCTTTGATCTTGCTGTGGCTCGACAATTTGCGTTATCGTTTGATGGCTGCCGAGCCAAAGTGGGATATGTCCAGCTAGAAATTACTGAATAATTTCTTAGTTTGGCAACCCGCTTACCTGCCAAGGGACAAAAATGGTCGAAAATTTGTAAGGTAGATGATGTCCCATGGACATTACTGTTCCAATCATGCACAGTGAACTCGTGCGACAAAGGATTACCCGCAAAGATGTTGAAACCCCACTGGTATGATCTCTTGATGATTATCAAACATTTCGTTACCTGTGAAGGCAGGTATGGGTTTATTTTCCTATTCCACCTGCGTTTATTAATGGTTTTCATAGGTTTTGAACTAAACATGCCTTACTATCTGCACCGAAGCCTGTTCAAGATGGCTAAACCATACAAGCATAGTCAGGCTGACACCAGCCTCTTCCATGTCGGGTTGATCAAAATGGTTCTAGTTTACGAGTTAGGGTTGCGTCGTGATTCTTGGCATGAGTTCCTTAGCCGTAATGGTTTTGGGGAGTCAAACCCTCCATAGGTAGATAAGCCTGTCGTGGCCGAGAGCAAATCTATCCCTATGCCTTATGATGTTTTATTACCTAGACCTAAGCCCGAATCACCTACAAGTTTTCCTAAGTCTGTGCCAAAACAAACCGAAGTTGTTAAAGCTACAACCCAAAAGACTAGAGCAAAGACTGGAGTTGATACTCGAGGAAAGAAAAATGCAAGATTGATCTCTCGCATGGCGAGGAAAAAGTCTAAGCTCCCTGCCAAAACAAAGCCCATCGAGGTCAGTGAGGACTCAGATTCAGACATTGAACGATTTCTCTCTGAAGAATATCCTTACTCCGAGGGATTGTGTAACAAACTGCCTCATGACTTCATTAGGAACCTCCCTCCTTGCCTGCGGGATAACCCTGACTTTCCTGGTATTGAGTCGTTCCATGAAACCCTTGGGGAACCATCAAAACCCTCTTCTGTTCAGCCTGTTGCTGTACCTTGTGATCAATGTGGGTTGTGGATTGAAAGGTACTATCTGGATGTACCTACATTGCAATCCAGGATTCACGAATTTGAAAACCAAGTGGCCATGCTCACTGGTAAGAATGCAAAGGTGAAACCATCCGATAAAAAGCAACGAACCACGGGCCCAGTCCTGTTCAAAAACGTCGAGTCTGCCACTGCGATTATCAATTCAAAATTGACATAAGACCCAACAGCTATGATGGTATTTTTCTCATTTATATTTCTCTCTGTACATAACTTGCCTGCTCTGTTTCATAAAGCATGCTTCGCTATATATAATGTTTGTTATAGTTTTGATTCTCGTTTGAAATTCAATTGGATTTGGTTTGGTTCGATAGATCATCGAATAGATGTCATTGTTTAAAATTAGCTCGATGTTCTGTTGATAATACAAGTTGTTGATTGGTAGCCCGAATTGTGAATACAGTCAATGATATAAATCGAGTTGGTTATGATATGAGTATTCCTTATAAACGGGTAATTGTTCCATTTTCATTCGAACAAATTTCGTATTTCTCTGTTGTTACATAATCGAATCACAAATGATTTGATTCTCATTGATTGCAACTTATTCGAATTGGATTCTGGTTGAGGTTACGATGTTGTTTCTATTATTCACTCTGTGAAGGTTGATATGGATTAATGCTGAGTTCATGAATCTCTAGATTTTATCTCTGTCCAGTAACTGTATAGATTCCTGAGTTGATATTATTTCATTCGATTACAATAGAGACTATTTAAGCATTGTGATTTTAATTAAAGGTTATCAATTCGTTACTATAACTAGTCGATGACAGTTATGACCATATCTATGAACTGTTGGAAATTCAGCATGTAAAATCTATGACTAAATTTATGGATAGAGTTATGCATGTTTATCGTGATCATTTTTTGCTATTTGATTAAACAATTTGGATCCTGTGCAAACCATTAATGCTTGCTTTATCTCATATGATCTGGTTACCATTAATTGCATCCATGAGATAGTCTTGTTAAGATTTGATTTTATAACTGGGAAAACAGGGTATTCCTACTCTGTCTCGATTGTATTTTATTCGATTTGGTTTGATTGAAAGGATTTATTTTTAAATCATTTGTAATTTGTGATGATTGGATTCGATTTGATTTTGATCATATGTTTGGTCCTATTTACTATTCTAGACTAGCTACAGAATCAACAGATTCTGTAGCTAAGTCTATAGAGTCATTTTTTTATTATTTTCTTTAATAAAATACTCCTCTAACTTGATCTTTATGTCTATTACAGGAAAATCCGAATTGGTAGTGGATGTGAGGAGCAGTTGGAAGATATCTTAAAGATTTCACTTACGTTTTTAGTCGCTTAGTTTAAGAGATTTTTGGGATTATTCCCAGATTGTGTAAACTGTTTGCTATTACTCACAAGGATGTTTTACCTTGTGATAAACTTATATAAACCTATGGTTTTGTAATATTGAACATCATCCTCAGTTGGGGAGAACAAGGATATGGAGTTCTGATTCAAACTGGAGCAGAATTGGTGTTTTGTTATAGCTTTCCGCTTTTCAATATATCGACACTTTGTTCCATGTTTTGTATATCAGCTTGTTTATGGTTTAGTATTGCGTTAGCTATCTGAATCAAATGCAAATGATATAATTTTATTTTTGTTATCCATATCTTGTTTCTTCCAAATAGATAAAAGACATAACAGTTGTTAGTTCAATTTGTGAATCATAGCTTTGTCTTCTTCATAAATCGAACTGTAATATATAAGTGTGCTGCATAATAGGTTTCCCCTTTTGCACGAATTTATAATCAGAAAATTGTTATGATATTCTTTTATGTCTTGTTTGTCCTGTAACCTACTTCAGGAAGCATTATAGCTGATCCTTTGCGAGAAGCTTAAGGACTTAACGGTGTGAGTTTCCCTCCTCCAACCAGCTTAAGAAGTCATCTTGCACAGGGTAGACTTGGAGCGTTTCCAGGTCAATTAGTTAGGTGTTTATTGCTTTGATTAATCAGTATAATATGAATGATATTTTAGTTAGACTTATATTGCATTGTTTGATCTCAGAAATATATATTAGATTGTTTAATTTCAGTTAGCTTTATTTCTTTTTCATAAATACAAAAATCAAAAAAGAGATCTTTGGCTGTCTCAGGGCAACGAACACACTAGTTTCACAGGTTTTAATCAAATCTGTAATTTGTCCATATTGTATATTTGTGAATAAAGAATGATCATAGCTGAAAATTAAGTAGTTGATTTGAGTTATTATAATCATAGTTAGTATATTGTATATATAAGTAGTTAGTGATTTCTAGTTAGATTAGTGTAGTTAGTTTATGTTGCTTTATTAGTTTCTAGTTTCCATTATTAGTTTAGCTCTTTGTATTTGTTTTATTAGTTTCTAGTTTCCCTTTAGATTTCTTAGCTCAATTCATTTCTCTTTGGTTTCGATATGAGACCTTAGGGCGTCCAACGGAGCCGTTAAACTCGTCAGGGTGGTCCATTCCAAATGGCTTGGGTTATTTAGACAACCCCGGACCGGTTCCACTCTCCCAGTTGACGGATGGTCAGTTTCGCCCGTCAACAAATGGTGCTAGAAGGAGAGCTTGAGATTAATTAATGGCACGAGGTGGTTGAAAGACTCCTCCACCCCCTAATCGCACACCCATAGTGACTAGAAGCCATTCACAAGATAATATTCCCCCTCAAACAACAACTACTTCAACCGAAGATCCTCAGATCACAGTTGAGCCAACAACCCCTAATCCTACAGGCGGTGATATACAAGAAATTTTTAGACAATATCTTATTAAATCACATAAAGCCTTTGCTAGGCTTAGGCAACCCCATCGCCCATGGAGCCAACCTTTAGACTTCTCCGAAATCAGATAACAATTAGGTGATATAGATCCCACTGTGAATCCTATAGATTCGAACACAAATCCTGCTGCAGGAGGATCCGGGATACCTCCTTCTCCTCCTCCTTCACCACCTCCCTCATCTCCTTCCTCTTCAGGGGGAGATTCCTCTTCAGACGAAGGTAATCCACCTTCACGTCCTCCTACACCCACTATCCCAATGGCTAATCAGAACAACCCGGCTAGACCCTGGTTAGACCAAGATGCTGTAGTTGTACCTGGACCTCAGCATCCTTTGCCTAAGCATCCAGAAAAATGGCTTACTAAGTTTGATCCCGATTCTAAACAGATAGCGGAAGACCATATTAAGAAATTTATGTTAGACATTAGACTCCGCAACGTTGAACATGAAGACGTAGTCTGTAGGTTGTTCCCTTACACCTTTGAGGGTAATGCGTCCACTTGGTATTTTGCCCAACAGCCTCGTACTATAGTATCTTGGGAAAAGTTTGAGTCAATTTTCTTAGAAAAATTCGGAGACGACAAACCTCTGGAAATCTTAGTCATGGATCTCTCAAACTTAAAAATAATGCTAAAGAAAAAGTCAAGGATTTTAATCAAAGATTTTTGACCCTTAAGAATAGAATCCCTGCGGACTCTATGCCTGCAGAAAGCCTTGTGATAGCTTATTACACCAAAGCTCTACATCAAAGTATAGCTATTTGGGTGAAAAGATCCAAAAAGGAAACATTGTTAGAAGCCTTTGAAGAGGCTACTCAAATTGAAAAAGATATACTTAGCCTTAAAGATTCCTCTAGCAATGAGACTGAAACTGTTTCTTCTTCCAAGAAAAAGATTGAAATTCTTCCCATGCCTACACAAAACAGAACACAACCCGAAAACTCTGATTTGGAAAACTTAACCAAAGTTGTACAAAAGTTATCTAATCAAGTCATAGATTTAAAAAGGTCAACTGAAGAGGCTTCTTCGAGTAAAGGACCCTACAAACCTCCTTTCCGAAAACCCTTTCAAACAAACCAACCTAATCCTAACCCTGAAGGCATGAACCTAGAAAGTCTGCAATATGCTCTCCAATCGATTCTAGGAGCCCAGGATGACTTGATCCCTCCTGATTTCCCTCAAGAGGAAGTTGAGCAGGAAACAACCCAAGAAGAAGAGTCTTCTCCAAATATCTTTGGTCACCTCTCTGATAGTATCTTCCAAGCTAACTTTGAGACCGTGCACCTTTACAATACTAGGAGCAAGACCGCAAACCAACCTCTTGCCGATAACACTACAACTTTACCTTCAAAGCCATCTAAATCAGTGGAAATTAAATAGAGTAATGCTAGCCCTAAATTAGATTATGATGTTGTAGAAGATCTTAAGAAATTACAGGCTAACATTTCTATTTATGAGTTGTTGAAATTTCCATTCTTGTTACAGAAGATGTTGCAGAATATTTTAGATAACGGCAAGAATGGTAATTCAAATGATAGTAAGGTTGTACAAAGCAAAGTGCCACAGAAGACTTCCACAAAAGATAATCCTGGTTCTCATGACAAAGGAAGCCTTCCTGTACCAAATGTAAATAATGTAAATAACAATGTAAGTAGTGTAAATAATTCAGATAAAGTAGTCTTAGAAAATGCAAGTAAGAAACCACAAGCAACAACTCTAAGTACTCGCAAGAATGTACCTCCTTTTCTTTTAACTTTCGAAATATTCAACAGAAATGTGCATAATTGCATGGTTGACTCGGGGGCGTCATCAAATGTGATTCCTTGGTCAGTATGCCAAAAGATAAACGCTGAAGTAGAACCATCTTCTTTGAAAATAATACAACTTGATCGAACTGATGTAAAAGTTATGGGCGAATTGAAAAATGTTTTGATTAGATTATCGTCTAACCCAAAAGTTCATCAGTTTATTGATATAATTGTGGTGGATATTCCGGAAGTATATGGCATGTTTTTGAGCAGAGACTGGTCGAAGCAGCTGCATGGTTACTTCGCAACGGACTGGTCTCACTTATGGCTTCCAGAGAATGGTAAGCCCAACAAGATCAGGGTGAACCGTGAGAATTACCTCAAGTTCACGGTAACAGACTTGAATGACCCCAATGAGCCATACACACGTCCGACAGATTCACCTGAAGTCCAAGGGATGGACACCTACTTTGGAAATTTCATGGCTGAAGTTTCACATATCAATGATCCACAACAACAATCCGAGATCAATGCACATACACAACCAACAGATTCTATCCAACAATCTTGCGAATCAGATGCAAATCAAATTTGGTCTTTATACTTTGACAGTTCCAAGTCAAAAGAAGGAGCTGGCGCAGGCTGTATCATCATTGATCCGGCAGGTAATAAAACATTATTGGCTTGTAGATTAGAGTTTGAATGTACTAACAATATTGCAGAATATGAGGCTTTGTTACAAGGTCTCAGAAAAGCCTTAGACATGCACATTCAAAATCTAATTGCATTGGGCGACTCTGAGATAGTGGTCAGGCAGGTGAAAAATTCTATACATTGTCTTACCCCGCATCTCAAGTGTTACCAATCTGAGGTATGGAGTTTAATAAATAAATTTTCTGCTTTTAATATAAACTCTATTCCTAGATCAAGTAATGCTGAAGAAGATCTACTTGCTAATGTTGCCTCTAAACTTCTTCCTGCAGATGGTTTATCCCCAAGCGCATTCTCCGTGGAGCTATTGTTTCGACCATCTATTCCTGACAATATCACAAACTGGAGGGTATTTGAAGATGATCAGCAGATCATCAACTTTCTGCACATGGAAGAAACCTTTCAAGATGCTGTGATAGATGAACAAACGCATGATGACAATTTGCATGATGACAATTTGCATGACTTTACGGTAATACCTAATCCGAAATCTCCCGAAGCTCTTTCGGACATGGTAAATTTCATACCCAAATCTGCTGTTAGACTAGAAAATTTTTACGATTTTGAAGATAAATTCAAAAAGACGGTCAACTGCAAAACAAATAGTTCCTCATTGTCTTATGAAAAAGTTAACCTAGGAACTAGTGAAAATCCTCAATGTATCAATTTAGGCTTGGGATGTAGTAAACAAGAAAAAGCTGCTTTCATCAAATTATTTAAAGAATTCAAGGATGTCTTCGCTTGGACTTATGACGATCTTAAAACGTTCGATCCTAATATTATTCAGCATGTCATCCCGATGAAGCCCCAAACGTTGCCCTTCCAACAGAAATTGAGGAAAATGCATCCTAAGTTAGAACCGACCGTACAAAAAGAACTCAATAAACTCCTTAGTGCTAAAATAATTTTTCCTGTTAGACATACTCAATGGGTATCCAACCTCATCCCAGTGCGGAAGAAAAACGGGGAAATTCGACTTTGTGTCGATTTCCGGAACCTCAACAAAGCGTTTGATAAAGATAATTATCCTGTTCCTCCCATGGAATAGATACTACAACAAGTATCTGGTTCTGAGAGGCTGTCCTTACTGGATGGTTTCTCCGGATACAACCAAGTCTTAATGTCTCCGTCAGACCAATTGAAAACTACCTTCTGTACCCCGTGGGGCACTTATGCTTATCGCAAAATGCCCTTTGGATTGATTAACGTCGGTGCTACCTTTCAGAGAGCAATGGATATTGCTTTCAGAGGCTTGATCAATCACTCCGTAGTAGTCTACCTAGATGATGTGACTGTTTACTCCAAAAACAAAAAAGATCATCTAGCTCACCTACGAGCCGTTCTGCTACGATGTCGTAAATACGACATCTCCTTGAACCCTAAGAAGTCCATATTTGCAGTAGAACAGGGTAAACTACTAGGATTTATTGTGTCTAGTGATGGAATGATTATTGATCCCGAGAGGACCGAGGTCATTGCCAAACTTCCCCCACCGACCACCAAGAAATCCATGCAGTCCTTCCTTGGTCAGATCAATTTCGTGAGAAGATTTGTCCCCAGTTTCTCCGAAATGGTCAGACCTCTCCAAAACCTGATTAAGAAGGACACCCAATATCACTGGGGACCTACTGAAAACCAAGCTTTCAACGATATAAAGAAGGCCATAATCGACGCTCCGTCTCTCATGAGCCCCGATTTCTCTCAAGATTTCACACTTTATACTTTTGCCTCCGATCATTCCTATGCCGCAGTCCTTACTCAAAAGAACTCTGAAAACAATGAAGTACCCATCGCCTTTATGAGCTATGCTTTCAAAGGTGCTGAACTTAACTACCCAGCGGTTGATCGGCAAGCCTACGCTGTCTTCAAGGCAGTTAAGCATTTCCGGTCATATCTTTTGAAGTCGAGGACGAAGATCATTGTCCCCTACCCTGCCGTTAGGAACTTGTTAGTGCAAAAGGAGTTAGGAGAGAAAAGAGCCAACTGGGTCACCTCCTTGCAGGAGTATGACCTAGAGATCACTCCAGCTCGGATCGTGAGAGGCCAAGGGTTATGTAAATTGGTAGTTGATTCAGAAACTGAACAACAAGAAGTTAGTGACTCATCAGACCTAGAAAAACACGATCAGAATATGATTTGTTGCACACAAAACTTCATAAGCCCCTGGTACGACGATATTAGACACTGTCTTCAACATGGATCAGCACCTCGTCACCTTGACCCTGCCAAGAGAAGAGCTTTGAGACTAAAGTCTGCCCCCTTTCATCTAGTCAACGGTATACTGTTTTGTCAAAATTTTGACGGCATACTGATGCGTTGTCTTGAAAAGGACGAAGCAGAGAAAGTATTGCTCGAGTTGCATGCAGGAGAAGCTGGTGGTCACTTCGGTGGCGACACCACTATGCATAAAGTCTTAAGAGCCGGTTATTACTGGCCTACACTTTTTAGGGACGCCCATGCCTTATGTTGAAAATGCATCATTTGTCAAAAAGCATCAGGGCGATTGCAAAAACCATCCTTCCCTTTGCAACCCGTCACAGTCGATTCTCCTTTCCAGCAATGGGGCCTTGATATCATTGGTCCTATTAACCCTCCATCCTCACAGCAACACAAGTATATTGTGACAACCACTGATTACTTTACTCGATGGTCTGAAGCTGCCGCACTAAAAACGGTTAACACAAGTCAGGTGATCACTTTTCTGAATTCGAATATCATTACCCATTTCGGCATCCCTGATTGTCTAGTCTTTGATAACGCTTCATACTTTTCTTCTCTTGAGATGAGAAAGTTTGCCTTAGAAAAAGGAATAAAGCTTAAGTATTCTGCTAGTTACTACCCTCAGGGTAATGGCTTGGCAGAATCAACCAACAAGAACTTGATCAAGATTATCATGAGAACTGTGGCTGAAAATCACAAGAACTGGCACAATGCACTACTTAACGCACTGTGGGCTGATAGGGTAACGCCCAAAGCCACTATAGGTAACTCTCCCTTTTTCCTTGTTTATGGCAGAGAAGCCATTCTGCCACCTCACATTCTTCTTCCGTCACTCCAATTGTCCCAAAAAGTTCAAGAAGAAGAATGCCCCCCTTTAGAAAGCCGAATAAATGCTCTGATGAAGCTAGAAGAAGTAAGAAATCAAGCCAAGCATAAGCTAAACCAACATCAACAACTGATTAAAAGCTGGTTCGATTCTAGTTCTACTTCTGATAGAAATTTTGAAGTAGGCGATCTCGTTCTAAAGTGGGAAAAACCACATGAAGGGAAGGGTGAACACACTAAATTTCAAAATCTGTGGCTTGGGCCATATCTGATTGCTGAAAAGTTGGGTCCTAGTTCTTTCCGCTTGCAGAGTCTTGAAGGGCAGCTTGACACCTACCTGGTGAATGGCCAAGCCCTGAAAAAATACTTTGCCTGATTTTTACCTTTGTATATTATGTAAATATTTCCTTTTATTTTCATTTTTTCCTTGTTTTCATTTTGTTTTTGATTTGATTGATCAGTTCGGTGTGTTTTTGTGTGTTTTGAAACATTTGCATGCTTACACACTGAGTCATTCAGACAAAGACCATAGAAAAATCTCTTCGCTGAAATAACTTCTGAAAGATTGTACAAACATCAATAATATGTATTTCTGAAAATGATATTGAAAAATGTTGTTTGAAAGAAGTTTACTATCTCAGTCTCTAAGTGAAGTTTGTCATGGTTATCTTTATCTTTTTACGCTGTCCCTTTTCCGTAAAGGAATGACTCAAAAGGATGTCTCCCTGTCAAAGTAAGTTTTTTTAGAAATAAAACATTTCTGGAGCTGAATAAAGGACAGTATTTAAAATTTCTGATGAGGTCTGAAAATATGGTAAAATATCAAGATTTTTCAGCGTCACCCCGCTCAGCTATCTCTAAAAGAAAAACAAAATAAAATATTAATATGAGCTGTGGGAAGTTTTTGTAAACCTGCCGGGATACTAAACAGGTCCGCCGGCAGCGGGGCAATGCAAGCATGGCGCCAAGACAACTTCACTGGGGTACTGAACAGGCCTGCTGGCAGCGAAGCAATGTCGGGTAAAATGAAAATCTGTAAAATTATAAGAAACCTCTTGTAGAAGTCCTTTATTCTAATCTAGAGCTATTTGACAGGATAAAGACGTCCGAATGGGTTAAATGGAAACCCTGTCGAGGCTATAGATGCCTGCTGGCAGCAGTGGCCATGCCAACAGTATTGAAGATTTTATCATAAAAAATCATGACTTGCCAATCTTTAAGATTGATACTGGTTAGCATCTTTTAAAACTTTGCTGGAAAAGATAGTTGATAATGATGTAGTACGATTTTTGGTTTTTCTTTCAAGTTGGATCTCTCTTTGCTATCCTGTTCTGAATTCATGTTTATGACAGAGATAACTGCTTTGCCCAGTGTGTCGCCATTGTTGGCAGCCAATCATTATTTTTTTATTGCTCTTATAAAACGCTGC
>CBVK0100635403.1:0-11374 GCA_900067695.1 Picea abies | reverse complement strand
GTTAGGTTTTTGGATGTCTAGGATTTTTAGCATTCCTGTTTATTGTAAAAATACCTTCAGAGCCTCATTGTAATTATCTTCTTGCGAATGCGAATAGCCGTCACATCTCTTCTCATAGATAAGTTGCCACCATTCTAGCGAGTCTTTCACTCTGTATTTTTATAGTCTCTGTACATTTATTTCATTAATAGAAATCGTGCATTACTGTATATCTATGTTTATGGTTGCATATCTGATAAATTCATATTATATTATTGAATATATGTGATATCTCTGTGCATTTATTTTTTATATCTCCGCTCTCGTTTTGTGCCGAAAATAATCCGTATCAGTAGTATTAGAAAAGGCTGCTATTGATCATTTTTTCAGTGCATGTCCCCGATGAGGTTTGAGTATAGAAAGTTGGGTCTCAAGATTTTCTCTCTTGAAGAAAATTTCTCTCGCACACCCAAGAAACCCTCAATGGCGAAAGAAAAGAAAAACGACGGAGCAGACAATCTTATCAATCTGTTGCTTGAGCAAGCTCTCACACGACAGAGAGACGAAATGATGGAGAATTTTTCCCACATCTTTAAACGCCTGTCGATAGCATCAAGTGCATCTTCATCAAGCAGCCACTTTGGAGGCACCTCTCCTTTCAAGGTACAAGTTAATTTTGATATTCCTGTATTTGAATGACAGATAGATGCAGAAGCCCTAGAAAAATGGTTAACTATGCTAGAAGTTTATTTCTCTGTTCACAATTTCCGACAAAGAAAAGATCACCTTTTCACTCCTTAAAGCTCTCCCTCATGTCAAACATTGGTGGGAAACTTACTGGTAGCAAAGGTCCACAGAGGAGTCTGGAATATATGGGGTCGATCCCACTTGGGATTTTTTTGTGGATGCAGTAAAGGAACAGTATTGCCCTGTTGGCAACTATGAGGACTAGTACATGAGATGGACCACACTGCGGAAAGAGAGGGGCCAAGAAGTTCTGGAGTTCACCAATACCTTCCATACCTTGCGCACCAAGTTGGGTATCAAAGACTCCGAGCGACATTTGGTTCTGAAATACCGTGGGGCTCTACACAGATACATCCAGATTGAAATGGATTTTCTGGACATCTTATCACTCGGTGTTGCTTGTCGATATGCTTTTAAAACTGAGCACAAAGTTAAGCACCAGAGCAAATGGGAATTTGGGTCTGCAAATCCGCAACAACCAAAGTATGACAAAGACGGCCCTAATAAACAGTCTCCCAAAAACCAGTCCAAGACATGGGAAAAGAAGGGTCATGGGAAGACAAAGAATGACAACAGAAAATGGTGTGAGTTCCACAAAATCTCCTGGAACAACATCGATGAATGTCGCTCAAAACAGTCATTAGTGGCTGAGATCAAAGACAAAGAGCTGAACCCTGATTCTGAATCTGATTCTTAAAATAATGGTAAAGGACAGATCATTAACGCGGACCCCACTACTGTTGTTGTGACTGCAACAATTCTACCAGAAGAACCAACAAATCCTAAAGAGGGGGAGTGCCTTTTTCATTCACAGATGTGGGTGAAGGGAACCCCGCTGCATTTTATTGTTGATAGCGGAAGCCAGAAGAACCTCATCTCAGCATAGGTCGTCAAACAGTTGGGATTGTCGACGACACCACACCCACAGCCATACAACATTGGGTGGCTTCACCAAGGACAAGATTTCCATGTCATCCAACAGTGTCAATTATCATATGGCATCCAACCCTTCAAGGATGAGGTATTATGTGATGTTGCCCCACTGGATGTCTGTCATGTGCTCTTGGGCCAACCATATATGTGGAGACGCCATGTTGTTTATGAGTCTTGACCCCGTAGTGTCATTGTTACTTTGGGGGTTCATCTCTACAGAATACTAGAGGTATTTCTGACTACTGTTCCACCAAAAAAGTGATGCAAGGTAGTATCTCATACTACAAAATTTAGCTTCTTCATAATCTGTTCAAAAGGAGAATAAAAGGACACTGCAAGCACTACAACTTTGCCTCGAGCACTTTCTATCCAGTAGAAGCAGGTCAACAAGGCTGCATTAAAGTGCAAAGATTCCTTCTGCACATCGTCCTCTCAAGTATCTCGACTTGTTGAATAGCCTCAACCTCAACAAGTTCGTGAAAAATTTCCACAAACTGAGCAGCGCGACGTCTCCAGCAAGACAAGCAGCTCACCAAGATGCAGATTCAACAAACGCTTTTCCCTCTCCCCTCGGAACTCAACGTAATGGAGACCATTTTTTCCTAAGGAGGGAGGATTGATCTAGGTGGATATCGGTGGCCACCCACCTTTTCCAAATGGCTCAAAACAGTTTTCTGGCAATTTTGGCAATTTACTATTTTTAGCAAGTTTTAACTTCCAAGGCCATTTTGAGGGCCTAAATGAAGGTTTTTCAAAATAGAAGTTCTCAATTATAGTCGAAGGCATGATTGAGCCCCTTAAATTTATCTCCTTGACGATACCTTTCCAGAGAGCTATCATACGCCTAAAATAGAGATTGGATGCAAAAGTTACGACCCCGGGAAGTTGATGCACCAACTTACCCAAACGGGGCCCACGTGACTTTTGGTGCTTCATATACTAAGGTTAAGTTTTTGGATGTCTAGGGTTTTTGGCATTCTAGTTTATTGTAAAAAGGCCTTCAGAGCCTCATTGTAATCATCTTCTTGCGAATGCGAGTAGCCGTCACATCTCTTCTCAAAGATAAGCTGCCACCATTCTAGCGAGTCTTTCACTTTGTATTTTTACAATCTCTGTACATTTCTTTCATTAATAGAAATCGTATATTACTGTATATCTGTGTTTATGGTTGCATATATGATAAATTTCTGTTATATTATTGAATATTTGCGATATCTCTGTGCATTTCTTTGTTATATCTCCACTCTCATTTCGTGCCAAAAATAATCTGGATCACATGAACACAAATCACAGCTATCTTAACAATTTGTTTCGCGATTGAAGCATAAGCAAAAGGAAGTTTTAATGTTTCAGTGGTGTAGATTCCATAAACATTCCAGATCAGTGGCTCACTGGTGTTCGGTAGTGAAAAATTGCATGAAGTATAGCGCTGGATCAAAAGGCCCCAAAGTGAATATGAACCATTGATCTTAAAGGGGACAGGGGGCAGTCGATCCAAGTCTTTGGGGAAATGAGCTTCGTGAGATTTAAAATGAGAAGTGCTTAGAAGCCTGAAAGCCCAAAGTCCTGAAGGGTCGAATTTGCCAAAGTTTTCAAAGTGGTTGAAGGCCCAAAGTCTCGAAGGCCTGAAATGGATCTGAGTCGTTGATTAGCAAGAGCCATGTGTCGTCGGATCCCTAACTCTGGAGAATTTTCTTTGAGAAAATAAAGTTTGACTATTGAAAGGCCCAAAGGCCAATCCGCGAAGAAAATCTTGGTCGTCGTTTTGAAAGGGAAGATCTGATCCATTGATTTGGAGGGGGAAGATCTGATCAGTTGATTGTGAAGCCTCATCCAAGATCATGCTATCGATGACCACAGTCCATTGCAAGAACACAACATGATCGGATGATAATTTTATTGAGTGGTCCCGCAATTGAAACCATGGTAATTCAAGAGCGATATGTGGTGAAGGGAGATGGATTGCGGGCCCAAAAGCGGTCTAAATCCAAACCACCTTTGAGTGGCCCCACAATCACGTGCTCATATAAAATCCTATCCAAGAGCAATGTGTGGTCATCCCCTGAGCATTAAGTCGTGTCGCAATCCCAAGAAAAGGTATTTAATGGAAATGGGGGCAGCAGTTGAGACCTTGTCTCACCCCATAAATGGAAAACATGCAGAGAGAGGTCGTGAAGGAAGACTATCAATTTGAATCTTCCTTATGGACAGATTTTCCTGTAAAGCACATAACTGCACCTGGCTCGCATCTGACATGAGGAGGCCATCACAGGATGACAGAGTAGGCACTGACTGGGAACTTTGAATGTAGGGGTCCGATCACATTCCTAGTGGTTGCAACATTTTTAGTATATATAGGTAGTTTTGATATTCTTTTAAGGTTGAATGGTTGAGCTAGGCTCCTTGCTATTGTAATTTTTTATGAAGAAAACTGGTTCTCTGGTTATGTATTTGTTTTTTGAGACATCTTGGTTAATCTAAGTCAGCTTTCTTGCTCCATCTTATTTGCCTCCTATATTGAGAGAGTTCATGATTGACTGATTCACATGGATTGTTGTGACTGTATTATGATGAATGCTTGATTATAGTGCTGTTATAATTTCTTTAGTTTATTTAAGATTTGAATTCAAGAGGATCTTGTGTTTAAGTTTTTCCTCCTTAGGCTGCTAGAAGACCCGATTTCCACAGCAGAACTCTACACTCTCCTCACCAAAGTCTTCCCTCTATTCATCCTTACTCCAACTTACTAACTGAAGTTGATTCCAGACCTCAATTGTTTATGCATGCTAGTCCATATTTCTGAGTTAAAACGTTATTATCATTGTGTCTTCTCCATTTGACCACCTAAAACTCATTTACATTTACTGTATAAACTGATGGGTACTGGGCTTACCCTCTATGAAATATGAGGGTGACTTCTAGTGCTAACATTAATGGCATCGTTGTCGAGGATAGATTTGAGCAGATTGAAGAGCTCCCTGGGAAGAATGACATAGATCCAACTCTTGATGGTAGACAAGAGAGGGATACAGAAATTGACTGTAATCATCTATCGGGTGAATCCACGTCAAAGACTCCACTGGGGAGGATCCTATTGATAGAAAGATGAAGGGAATGCCTAGGTCTCATCTTATGAGCTTTCTTCGTGAACTTTTGTTGTTCTTTATCAGCTCATTTTTGTTTTTCCCTTCACATATAAAGAGGATTATCCTCTGCTTTGTCTATTCAGATGATAATAGGCCTTCCTTTATTTATCCATCCTTAGAAGAAGATAACATGCCCTCTTCTTGTGTTGTAGATATCGATCTTGTGTCTTCACCTCTGCCTATTCATAAAAGTGAGATCTGTATTGCATCTCCTCTTGAAATTGATCACCATTGTAGCCATGAGGAGGTTGAAAATAATTCACAGTCTTCTCAAATCTCGTTACCCTCCATTATTCTTGTTGATCCTTACCATCAACTCGTTAATGATCATGATGAGCCCACTACTTTTCAAATTAAAATAAGAAATAAGTTGTTTAAACCTCTGAGGTTGCCATATCACCTTAACCCTTATCCTCTTGATTCCTTTGAGTATCTTCCTTAGTTTTCTGGAGAAGACCATGTTACAGTCGAGAGGCACTCGAAGGCCTTTGAGAACTTTGTTGATCAATTCAAGATTGTTCATGAAGATGTTACCATGAGGTTGTTCTCACATTCTTTGTCTGGAGATTTTGTTGTGTGGTTTAGATGTCTAGAAGTCAGTTCTATTGGCTCCTGGACTGAGCTATGCCATGAATTTTTAAAGTGTTGGGGTGAGAACAAGTCCCTTGATCAATATTGATTTGAGTTTAATTCCTTGAGAAGAGGGGAAGAGGAAGCCTTGGTTGTCTTCAACAAAAGGTTTTACATTGTTTATCATAGTATACCTATGGAGATCAGACCCACAGAGACTGCTTCCATGTTGTACTATGTCATGGCTCAACATCCAGAGCTGGTCCTTCTCCTAAGAGAGAGGAAATCTTCATCGTTAAGACACATGTTTGATGATACTGAAGAATTTGAAGAGAACATCAGGGCTAGCAAGGGGGTTCATATGCAAGCATATCATGAAAAATTGCATGTGCCTAAGGAAGAAGACTGTCAGCATGTTTCAGATTCTGAGCAAGAAGATATTGATTATGAATCAGAGCTAGAACAACAACAAGGAAAAGAGACTGCAATTGTTGATGATCAAGAGTTGTTTTCGAATGAGCAAGGAGGTAATTTATTTGCAAGCAAAGAGGCATTTATAGAGGAGCAACCTGGTCCTCTAAAGCAACCAAAATTCTATCACGTTATTCATGATCCTGTGGCCATATACATGGAGTCGTATGTTTCAGATTTTCTGAAATTTTCAAATTGCATTATTTCACCAATACTCACAAGTGAGTATGGTTTTATGAAGGATTTTCAAGACCAGACTATAGAGCCTTTTCCTTTATTCCTTAAGGAAAGGCATTGGGCTGAAATCAGCCATCATGGACCTGTAGAAGACATAGAGCAACATGTAAAGGAGGAGCTAAGTGGGTAGTTTATCTCTTGTCCAGGACCTGTAAACGAGAAAATATCACCTAGGATCAGTCGACCCGTATCATCTCTCTACCCACCTGAGAACATTGAACGACGGGTGAGCCACAATGAAGGACAGGAATTAATTTCTTGTCGGTTGAGCTCCCCTGATTATAAATTTTGTGACCCTGTGGGGCTATATATGGAGCTGTGTTTTCCAAAAGCATTGGAACCTGCAGAATTATTCATCTTAACATCATTTGGGGGTATGGCCAGTGTTCCAAGCCATGTTCTTGTTCTGTTGTCATACCTCCCTAGATTTTTATGGATCATCTGCAATGAAGTGAAGAAGAGTTATATTACCAGATAACTTGGGTGGCTATGGTGGAAGTTTTCTTTCACCTAGCGCATTGTAAAAGTCAGTTAGCCTAGGATTGTACATAAATAATCTCTTTCTGGAGCATGTGTGTTTGTTTTCCTTTTTATAAGTAGAATAGTGTACATGTCGGCCTTCAACAAAATGTTTTTATAAGTGACTACATAACCCAACAGCTAAGGCACTGGAACTACTTGTTCTTGGCAGCTCGCAGGGAGAATGCCATCCCCTATGGAGCCAAATGTTATCACATGAACTTGTCAGAGTCCTCTGGGTTTGTGGTTTCTACCTAAGTTTGTAATTTTTACCTGTTTCTATCATTTTTGCAAACAAAGTCTTAATTTTTCCCCTTCAGTCAACAAAGTCATTTTTGTTTGCCCCTTTGTGTTTGAGCACTCATCTCCTTGGCCTCTGTCACTGATCCTTTTGTCTTCCCAAACCCATAGCCAGTTTTCCAAATCCTTGATTATGCAAACCGCAGCCATGAACACAAAGTGCAGCTTTCTTAACAGTTTGTTTCAGGATTGAAGCATAAGCAGAAGACAGTTTTAATCTTTCAGTGGAGAAGATTCCAAGAATAGTCCAAATCAGTGGCTCATGGGTGTTTGGGAGTGAAAACTTGCATGAAGTATAGCGCCAGAGAAAAATGCCCCGAAGTGAATACGAATTGTTGATCTTAAAGGGGACAGGTGGCAGTCGATCCAAGCCTTCAGGGAAATTATCTTCGGGAGATTTAAAATGAGAAGTTCTTAGAAGCCTAAAGTCCCGAAGCACCGAATTTTCCAAACCTGTCGAAGTGACCGAAGGCCCAAATTCTTGAAGGCTCGAAATGGATCTAATTCATTGATCAGCAAGAGCCATGTATCGTCAGATCCATAGCTCCGAAGAATTTGCTTGGAGAAAATAAAGTTTGACTATTGAAAGGCCCGAAGGCCGATCCGTGAAGCAAATATCGGCCATTGTTTTGAAAGGGAAGATCTGATCCATTTATTTGGAGGGGGAAGATTTGAGTCGTTGATTGTGAAGCCTCATCCAAGATCATGGTATCGAAATCCACGATCCATTGTGGGAATGTAACATGCTCAGATGATAATTTTCTTGAGCGATCCCGTAATTGAAACCATGGTAAGTCAAGAGAGATACGTGGTGAAGGGAGATGGATTGCAGGCCCAAAAGTGGTCTAAATCCAAATCACCTTTGAGTGGCCCTGCAATCAGGTGCTCATATAACATCCTATCCAAGAGCAGCATGCGGCCGTCCCCTGAGTATTAAGCCACGTCGCAATCCTGAGAAAAGGTATTCAACGGAAATGGGGGCAGTAGCTGAGACATCGTCTCACCCCATAAATGGAAAACATGCAGAGAGTGGTCGTGAAGTCAGAATATCAATCCGAAGCTTCCTTATGGACAGATTTTCCTGTAAAGCACATAACTTTTCCTGGCTCGCATCTGACATGAGGAGGCCTGCATAGGCTAACAGAGTAGGTGCTGACTAGAAACTTTAAATGCAAGGGTCCGATCACATTCCTGGTGGTTTCAACATTTTTAGTATATATAGGCAATTTTGATATTTTGTTAAGGTCAAATGGTTGAGCTGGGCTCCCTCCCATTGTAATTTTTTATGACGAACACTGGTTCTCTGGTTATGTATTTGTTTTTTGAGACATCTTGGTTAATCTAAGCCATCTTTATTACTCCATATTATTTGCCTCTCATATTGAGAGAGTTCATGATTGACTGATTCACATGGATTTTTGTGACTGTATTATGATGAATGTTTGATTATACTGTTGTTATAATTTCTTTCAGTTTATTTGAGATTTGAATTCAAGAGGATCTTGTGTTTAAGTTTTACCTCCTTAGGCTACTGGAAGACCTGATGTCCACAGCATACCTCTACACTCTCCTCACCAAATTCTTCCCTCTATTCACCCTTACTCCAAGTTACTGACAGAAGTTGATTCCAAACCTCAATTGCTTATGCATGCTATTTCAGATTTCTGAGTCAGAAGGTTATTATCATTGAGTATTCTCCATTTTACCACCTGAAACTCATTTACATTTAGTGTATAAACTAATGGGTATTGGGATTACCCTCTATGCAATCTGAGGGTGACTTCTAGTGCTAATATTAATGGCATTGTTGTTGGGGACGGATTTGAGCAGATTGAAGAGCTCCCTGGGAAGAACGACATAGATCCAAATCTTGATGGTAGACAAGAGAGGGATACAGAAATTGATTGTAATCATCTACCTGGCGAATCCACTTCTGAGACTCCACTAGGGAGGATCCTATTGATATAAAGATGAAGGAAATGACTAGGTATCATCTTATGAGCTTTCTACGCGAACTTTTGTTGTTCTTTATCAGCTCCTTTTTGTTTTTCCCTTCACATATAAAGAGAATTATCCTCTACTTTGTCTATTTAGATGATAATAGGCCTTCCTTTATTTATCCATCCTTGGAAGAAGAAAACATTCCCTCTTCTTGTGTTGTAGATATCGATCTTATGTCTTCACCTTTGCCTATTCATAAAAGTGAGATATGTATTGCATCTCCTCTTGAAATTGATCACCCTTGTATCCCTGAGGAGGTTGAAAATAATTCACAGTCTTCTCAAATCTCGTTACCCTCCATTATTCTTGCTAAGCCTTACCATCAACTCGTTAATCCTCATGATCAGCCCACTGGTTTTCAAATTAAAATCAGAAATAAGTTGTTTAAACCTCTGAGGCTACCATATCGCCTTAACCCTTATCCTCTTGATTCCTTTGAGTATCTCCCTCAATTTTTTGGTGAATACCATGTTACAACCAAGAGGCACTCGGAGGCTTTTGATAACTTTGTTGATCAGTTCGATATTGTTCATGAGGATGTTACCATGAGTTTGTTCTCACATTATTTGTTTGGAAATGTTGTTGTGTGGTTTAGATGTCTAGAAGTCTATTCTATGGGTATATATGTTCCCATTGTACCTCCAAGCTCCTCCTATCCACTCGATCTGCAAATTTAAGGGATACAACCCCCTAACAAGTTCCCTACGGCTCAACAAAGAGATGGATTGGCCCTCAGTAATTCCCATCTAGCCTCCTAATTCCACGGACTTGCAAAAAAGGTAGATTGGGCTCCTTATAATAGCTCCAAGAGCCTCCTAACCAAATCGCTTCACTTCCCACTGTAGATAACCTGCAATAAGATGAACCTCTAATGGAAATCCTAGATGGATTTCCCCCTCTTGTCCAAAACCCCAATGAAAACTTGGCTCTCGAGAGCACTCCAAATAAGAGATCAAATCATAATGAGGAAGGTGAAGTGCTACCCTTCCTTTTTACTTATCCAAACCCCTTCTATATATTTCCCTATTTACTTTATCCAAATGATTCTTATTTCCCTTTTTCTTTTCATTTAATTTCCTTTTGTAACTATTGGGTATGTGTTATATTCTTTGCACAAGTTGTAGGGTTTGAGCGCTTGTGCCGAGCGCACAGGGGGGTTAGAGGGGGGGGCGCTAGGCCCCCCCTCGGTGGGTGCAGGGGGGCGGAGCCCCCCGCACGGGGGTTCGGGGGCAGCGCCCCCGAAATTTTTTTTTTCAGGCCGACATATTTCCGGGACAACATATTTCCGGGACGACATATTTCCGGGACCACATGATATTAGGTGGTTTTTCGGCACATGGATTTTTGCCGATGGTTTTCTATTTTCGGTTAAGGAATTAGGGTTTTGTACTAATCCAGGTCATTGGGTTAGGGTTTTGGATGTCGCTGGCTCCTATATGTATATTGTATTGTAAACAATGTAACACAATGTATGAATATAATATATGTTGGTTTTCCCGGTTTGGGTTTCCAGGTGAAAAATCTCTGTGTAATGTTTGTATTTGCCATTGTATCTTTTCTGTTCTTTTCTAAATATCAGTTTGCAGTAGATAATATCAGTTTGCAGTAGATATTGTACAAGGTTAGAATTTACATTTGGTATCAGAGATTTATTGGCTTCAGGGGGACGCCTTTGTCGTCAAGGGTTTGGCTCAGGACTGTGATAAGCCTTGTTACAGTGGGAGATCTGCGGTATTGTTTTTCAGGTGAAAAGAAATGGCAAGCAATTCGAAGTTGGAGATCGAGAAGTTTAATGGGAAAAGATTTGAGTTGTGGAAGCTCAAGATGGAAGATCTTTTGGTGGACAGAGATCAGTGGATCACGGTAGATCCAGGTACGGCACCTACAAGAACCTTTGCAGATGACTAGAAAAAGATGGATCAAAAGGCAAAGAGCACAATTCGACTGTGTCTCTCCGATTCAATATTACTAAATGTGTCAGAGGAAGCTACAGCCAAAGATTTATGGGAAAAGTTGGGGAAGTTGTATTAGTCTAAGTCCCTGGTAAATAAACTATTCCTGAGAAAGAAGCTGTATAACTTGAGGATGAGAGATGGAGACTCGGTGGCAGAGCATTTGAATTCCTTCAATACTGTGGTAAGTCAGTTAGTATCTATTGATATTAAAATTTCAGATGAAGATAAATGTATCAGTTTGTTGTGTTCTTTACCAGACTCGTGGGATAGTCTGGTTGTGGCCATAAGTAGTAATACAACTTCTTTGAAGTTTGAAGAAGTGGTCTCGTCCTTGTTGTCGGAGGAGATGAGATGAAAGAATATGGAAGGACATAGCACAGATGCATTATTTGCAAGAGGATGTTCCCAAGAAAGAAATAAATCTAATTTCTCAAGTGGGAGATCTAAGTCTAAGGGTAGATCTAAATCTCCTGGAAATTTTGGAAGGGTATGTTGAAGGTGTGGAAAAGAAGGGCA
>CBVK0100635402.1:0-11375 GCA_900067695.1 Picea abies | reverse complement strand
TATGCCCCAATTAAGTGGTAATGAGCCAATATTAGGGCTTAACACATAATATCTTGACAACTTCAAAAGGAAATTGTCCAATATTTCCTTCCCTCCATGGTTGACCTTTAGAAAGGTATCCGCTTCTCAAATTTTAAATATTGTGGTAGGATCGAGGAACCTGAGGATCCTTCTAAACACTGTGGCAACCAGAGAAATATGATTCTTCCCCTGTAACTGAATAATCCTCTTTTCATTGTTAAAGTTATCAACACACCAGAGAATGAGCTCCTTGAAGTTTGATACTTCAGGCATACAACCTTCCAATGGTATTCCATAAGTCCAAACCTTGTTTGAATTTTTTTCTTCAAGAGGGAGTGTTGTATACCACTTAAATTATCAAGACCATTGAAAATCATGGTCTTCATTTCCTAATGTATTCACATTGTCGCCACAATAGAGCTCTTTTCTTTTATTGGGCATATTTGGAAAATCCTTATTAGAATGAAAAAGATGGTGGTCTGTCATAATAAGAGTTTATAGTGAGGATTTTGATTACTAAATTCCTCCACATACTTTATTTAATATCACACATTGTGGATTTGAGTTTTAACTGCATGATTTGATTTGTCTTTAAGGTGTATAAATTACAAGATTTGTGTCATTAAAACAATTTTTAACTCACCTCATGGTCCAATCAATCTAGTGGTATCATAATAAATGTTTTTGAGAAATGGTATTATGAGTTGGGATGTATGGAAAATGTTTAAGTATGAAGGTGAAGAATAAGTGATGGGAAGTGTGAAATGATGATTATATAATTGTGGGATTGTGGGATTGTGGGATATGGAAGGGAGGATCTAGGGGAGTTCCACATCCGCAAATTAAAAATATACTAAGTAAAAGAAAGAATGAAATGGATATTGCCGTTTACTTTTGTAGTGAGAGGAATGTGGGTTGTGGGGTTGCGTCCTTTTTGGAACATTATTCACCCCCACAATATGACTACCACAAATACAAAAGTGACTAAGTATGGAAAAAGAACATTAGAAAAATGGTTAAGTGTGATACTTTGAGACATGCACCTTTGTGCGCTTGAGGTATTATGGTGATTTTAGACAAGGTTAATGCAAACCACAATATGGAAGAAACGAAAAATAGGCTAATAATATGATATACAAAAAGGAAAGAGATGTAAAGAGGCTCAAACTTTGATGACTGAAAAAGTGATCAACAACTAGCTCTAATTGTGGAACAGTGACGCCATATGGGTTATTGAGAATTCATAAAGTTTGGTACATTGTGAAATGGATTCAAAAGAAAAATAAAATAAGGTGAAAGATAAGTACAAGGTAAAATAATAAAAACAAAGGTTTATGTACAAAAACAAAAAGTTTTGAAACTAGAGGAAGAAGTGCTTGAGGTATTTCATATTCACAGGAAATGTTTGTATTGTTCCATCCATATTTTTCAACAGATAAGAGTTGAAACCAAAAATATTTTTAATTTGATATGGTCCTATCCATAGATCTTCAAATTTAGTTGGAAAGGATGGTTTTTATTTTGTTTTTTTCCAGAGTAATACCAGTTGGTCCTTTTGAAAATATTTAAAGGTAATTCTTTGATCAAAATGTTTCTTAGCCACTTCTTGTCTTCTCCTTATATCTATAAAATATTGTGTGAGTTGCTCTTCGAATTGCATTAGTTGATTGTATCAAGCCTAAAGAGGAAAATATGATCCAATGTCTTATGTTCCTGTTACCATGGCTACTACGTTCAATTCCAAATGTATATGCATTCTAGCTTCCTTTCCATATACCAATGCATAAGGTGATTGTTTAGTACCTTTATTTTGAGTAAGTCAACTTGCCCAAAGTGCATCCACCAATTTTTTGTACCAAGTTCTTTGATTTTCAGAAACTATATTTTTAAGGACCCGAATCAAAGTCTTATTGGTTGATTCGTCCATACCATTTCCTTGAGGATAATAGTTAGATTATTTCCCCATCATAATACCATATTCTCCACAAAATTTTGTGAATTTGGACCCAATAAAATTCAATTCATTGTCTATAATAAATTTTCAGGAAGACCAAACCTTGCAAGAATATAGTCTTTCAAAAATATAATCAGTTGTTTTGTATCAGTATTTTTCAGAGCTACTACTTCTTTCCATTTTTTGAAACAATGAGTAGCGGTAATAATGTATGAATGTATTTTGTTGGATTTTGGATTTATTAGACCTATGAAATCCAAACCCCATTGCGCGAATGGTTCTTATATTGGCATGGTTTTTAAGGGAATTGGTGCTCTCTTCATCTTCCTAGAAATTTTTTGACATTAAATGCATTTTTTGGTCATCGAATAAGCATCTTTGAACATAGTTGGCCAATAATAACCTGAGTTGATAATTTTGTATGTTGTCACTGCTGGGGAAAATTGGCCTCCATACAATCCTATATGAAATTATTCTAATGTTTGTTGGGATTTCAAATGGTCTAAACATCTAAGAAGGATTCCATCAAGGTTTCTTCGAATGAGGATTCCAGAGACAAACACATATTGATTGGTATTCATTCTCAAATCTCTTCTTTCTTTAGAAGACATTTCAACAGGAAATTGTCCATCCTTCAAGTATAAGATAATATCTTTATGCCATTCATATTTTTCCAAAGATGAATATTGCATGATAATGTGAGGGGAATTAATAGCTTTGATACTAGTCATTAGCTTGCATAATCCTTGTCCTTTTACAACCTTGAGGGGTTTAATTTATATATCATATTCTTGGATGTTTTCCAACCAATTCACCCATATTCCTTCTTTGAATTCTTGATTGAGTAGTACTTTAATAGGGTAATGTGGAACATAAGCTATTACATGGGGAGATAGAATATAAGTTATGAAATGTCTTCTAAAGAAAGAAGAGATTTGGGAACATAAGCTATTACATGGGGAGATAGAATATAAGTTATGAAATGAGCAATAGCCTTGACTAGAGAATAAGATTTTGTTTCTATTGTTGAATATTTTAGTTCATAATCATGAAGAGTTTTGCTCATGAAGGAAAATGGAAGTTCTTTCCCCTTCAAATTATTTTGAGTGAGTATAGAAGAAATGGTTTATTTTAAGTAGTCTCTGTAAGATTTCGGGCTAACCAGGACTGGATCAGTTGTAATTTCATGTTTAATGTTAGAGAAAGCCTTTTGAATTTTTGGAGTCCATTCAAACTTCTTATTCTTCTTCAACAATTTATTGATTAGATTTATGATTGTAGCATAGTTGGGAACAAATATTCAAAAAAAAATTATCTTTCTAAAGAAATATTGCACTCATTTTCAATAAGTGGGAGGATTCAATGCATTTGTTGGCTTAATCCTTCCAAGATCAATGTATATGCCTTCTTTACTCACAATATGGCCAAGGAGTTTTCCTTCTGACATTGAAAATAAACACTTTTTTGGATTCAAAGATATACCATACATTCTACAACATTCAAATACTTGTCTGGGATGTTTGAAGTGTCATTCCCTTCCTTTTGAATGAACTATTAAGTCATCCCGATAATCTTCCATAAAATTCCCAATTAAGTCATTGAAGGCATGATCCATTGCTTTTTGAAAAGTTTCTCCAGCATGTTTTAGTCCAAATGGAATACAAACATAATCATATGTCCCCCATGGTGTGGCAACTGATGTCTTTGTTCTGTCTTCTTTGGAAACAAGTACTTGGTTGTACCCAAAAAATACACCCAACATTGACGTTAATGTAGAACCAATAACTTTTTGAAGCAAAGATTCCATATTTGGGAGAGGATAATTATCTTTGATACTTGCTTTGTTTAGATATCGAAAATCCACACAAATCCTGATAGCACCATTCTTTTTATGGACTACCACTAAGTTTGATAGCCATTCTGAATGTCAGATTGAAAAAATTATACCTGCTTTTTTAAACTTCTCTAATTCTATATTAACCAAAGGCTTTAGTTTTGGATTGATTACCCTCAATTTCTATTTAAATGGTTTGGCACCTTCTTTAAGAGGAATGGTATGTTGAAATATAGACTTATCATATTCCTTTAAGTCATCATAGGTCCATGAAAAAACATATTTAAACTCTTGAAAAAGGAGGGTGTATTTCCTGACCTCTTCATCAGTATAATTGGTCCCCAAATTTAAATGCTTTTCTTCTTCAGATGTTCCTATATTTATCTTTCGAGTTTCTTGGTATTTTCTAAGAGACAATTCTTCTATCACAGTTTGATTCTTTATATGATCATCTGTTGTAAAAAGAGATTCCAAACCGAGAGAACTTTTTTGAAGTAGGTTAACTTTACTTTCATGAGTTTCTTCTTTTTTAACATTCCGGCTTTAATCTTCTTCTTTAACTAGATCAATTGGTAATGATTCTGCTAAAAAAATTGGAGACATGTTCATCATTCTCAAATACTTTCTAGTAGTATTGATTATCTAGGATAGATGGACAAAAAAAATTATTTACATGAAACATATTGGAATTTTGAGAATCACTATCATTAAACAAAGAGGCTTCTAGTGATAATTAATCAGATTTATAATTTTTTTCTTGAGGAAAAAAAGTTAAATTGAAAGACTTAAATGAATCAATAATTTCCTAGACTCTTTTTGCATAATTCTTCAATTTTTCTTTTTTGATTTTGTATATTTTTTTGATATGATTGAAAACTAGTTTTAAATATCCAGTCACTACTAGGTATTTGAATTGCATCTGAAGTGTCGAATTAAATCCTTGAATTAGTGCTTCATACTCTGCTTCATTATTATTACATGGAAATTCAAGTCTAACTACATGTGGATAATTGTGTGATTGAGGAATTTTAAAAGTTATGCCAACTCCAATACTAGATTTAGAACAAGCACCATCAAATGACATTCTCCAAAAACCTTGGAAAACATTTTCTTCATTTTTTTTTTTTTGGGGGGGGGATTCATTTTCTCTGTATTTAATACAACATAAATCCAAATTCTAGAATCAATACAATTTTGGAAATTTTAGGTCTCCTTTTTCTCAAAGGATCTGGAAATTATTTTTTCCTGAGGTGCTCTAATAATCAATTTGTCTTTATTTGGGAGCATCACACAACTTCTCTCATTCATAATATATCCCCCAATCATTGAACACCAATCCCAACCAAGAATAATTCCATATGCAGGAAGAAAATATACCACTATGATGGTAAACATTGTCGTGATATGGGGTGTAGCACTTATCTAGGGAAAAAAATCCTTGATTTCACCATAAGCTGGAATTTTCCTTTAATAAATTTCATAAACAATTTCACCCGTCTCATAATAATTTGTGCATTATATTCCAATGGCTTCCATTATAGATAATGGAATGATATTGTTGGTGGCTTCGCTATCAACCAAACAATTGTGCAATTTAAGATCATGATTTTCTAATGATATATAGAATGGTGGAATATTGCTTCTTGGTTTTACTGGTACGTGATGTTGTTATGTATTTATGACTGTTTCTTCTATTCTTGGATTAGAAAGACTTGTATCATCCAAAACCTTCAAAATATTTTCTTTCTGTTGGGGTATTTTGACCACTTCTATCAATGGTACAGTAATATGAAGTCTGGTTAATCCATCAACCACATTATAGGTCATTTTCACTAATTTATTTATATTTTGTTGTTGTTTTGTTGGCTCTAGAACATTGAATTTTTTCTTTTCTCTTTCTTGTTGTTCCTTTGTCTTGGATTTATTTGCTTAAGTCCTAGTATGAATAATATTATCTTGCTACAAATATTCATAATCTTCTTGTTTATCATAAATCTAAGAAGATGCATTTTCTTCCATTTGGATTGATTCCAAAATTTGATCTTTATCATTTATGACTTCTTGATCAAAAGATTCATTGTTTTGAACAAATTTTTCTTCTTCTGTAATCACTTCTAGTACAACAACATTTGGATTTGGAACTCTGGGTGTTCTTGGTCTATGTTATTCATTCCTATGATTTATATCATTTATATCTCTTTTATTTTGTGGTGGAACTCTCACATATTGATGTGGTGGAATGCAATTTCCATTTCTCTTGAGTCTGGTGATCTCATTTTGCATTTTTTGAATAGTTTTTCTCATCTGAGCAATTTCTATTTTTTTTCTAGTATCTTGAGAAACTTCAAAATTATTTCTCACATTAGGGGGTATTCCTTGAAGAATACCTCCCCCAATGTCTCGACCTTTAGTACTTATATAGGTTGAAGGTCCTTGGTATGACAATTTTATACTTATCATTTCCCTTTCTACTTTTCCTAGAATGATCTCAGGGTCAACATTAGTCTCTAGCATGTATTCTTCCATTTTTGAATTGCTTGATCCAATGTATTTATCTATGAAAATATTATCACATAGTTCACATTTTATGGCCTAGAATTCTTGTAACAACCAAATGGAACAAGGGCATTCAGAAATTGTTCGTTTGGGATTTGATTCAGTGTCTTAAAAAGTCTCAAATTAAAATCCTTGATTCTTTCACCCTTTTGAAGATGGACTTGAGTGAAATGGGTGAGTAACATATGATATGTAATAGGGAATGCATATTTGGTCATGAACATATCCTCTATGTCATCAAAGGAGCCAATACATTAAGACGGGAGAGAGAGATACCAATCATAGGATAGGCCTATCAAATTTTGAATAAAAACTCTAACCATTACATCATTATTTTCAATTAAATGAATATCACAGATACTAAGGAATTGGTCCATATGCGCTTTTGGATCCATAATCCTGTCACCTAAAAACCAGGTAAAAATCCCTAAGGAAGAGTTGGAAACCAATGTTTTTGTCCTTGTAAGTTAAGGGGACTAGATCTAGCTCTCCTTCTTGGATTTCTTTGTCTTTCATTTCTTTCTTCACTAGGAATTTCATTTCTTTGTTCTTCTCAATCACCCATGATTTCTATGTTCAAATATTTAGGTGTTGGATCTTGGGTTGTTTGATAAATATCAAGTTTCTTTCTTTTACTTCTTGTTAATGGAACTTTGTATGATTCCAACAACTTCACTGGTGTCTCCTTTGTCTCAAGGCTATGGCTATTTATTCTTCTTGAGCAAGAAATTACCACGTTATTTTGAGTTCTTGACAACTCTTTGTTGTTGTTATTATTAAGTCATATAATTGATGAAAAACAATACCTTGGTCTATGAGTCCAACTTGTATTTTTGGTTGAGTCATTCCATTCTCTAGTTTGGGAAACCATCCTTTTGTTTGTCCCCGGTATGTTTGCTACAAATGTTAATAAAAAAGATGGTTTAATATATTTAAGATAACATGAAAAGGATAAATCCCCCTACATTTCTAAAGAGGTGATACTCCTCTATCAACAATTTGTATTTTACAAAACAAGACTATAAAATACTTGGTTTTCATAAAATAAATATTCACATGAAAAGAAATCCTAAGAGAGGACTAGGCTTATCGAGGGTATGAGTATTCACAATATGATATAAGATAGTAAATGATAAAGATAAGGAATCTGAAAAGATAACATTTCCATCATAGCATGATCAAAATAACACCATTGAATAAAAACAGAAAATAGTTCACATTCACAAATAACTTAACATGATTCCTATATTAGTCTCAAAAAATATTTTTATAGGAAATAAATTTGAAACCTCATGTTTTAAAACAAAATTCTGAGAAATCACTAATGTAATTCCTCGAATAACTCTATGGGGATCTTAAAAATATATACAAATGTTTTTTTAAAAGTAGTAATGTTTGAAATGTTCATGAAAAGTGAAAGGAATTCATCCTTCAAAGAGGACGGGGATTGGGCTCCCATGGACCATGAAATTTAAGAAAAAGATGGAAGACAAAAAAGGAAAATAGATGGGGGGCGGCCTTTGGTTTTCACAGATTATGAAACAATAAAGTTTGGGTGAATACCAACTAAGAAAAAGGAAATAAGGCAATTACGTGACTTACTATGATGGAAAGAGAGATCTCATTATTTTCTTGTCAAGGTGTTTTTTGTAGAGTATTCCGTTGGAGGCTTTGTGGCAATTGTAACTAAATTTGGATGATATGGCTCAATTATATTTATCAATTCTTTCTTTAATCATAATTCGATATGCTCTTGCATGGGATCAACCATTGTATCATGTTTAATCCTAGCATTGAACAATTATTTCTCAATATCCCTTATGCCAAAACTAAGTTGGTGCAACGTGTCTTCAACCTAATCATTCTTGTTTACATAACAAATTAGCCACTTTTCTACTTCCTCTTCCAAGTATTCAGTTACTTCATTAAATTTGTTTTCCCATGGAACTTTCAAGGCATCTAGATTTTCTTGTAATTGTTCCTTGGAGAGTAGAATTGAATCCATTATTAAATGTGGGCCCCTCAAATCTATTTTCAAATCAAAATTTTGTAGAAATAAATCCACCCTTTTTCTATTTATGCTATCACATTTATTAAATAATTCTTTTAAACATTGAATCATTTTTAACCATCCAACATTAATTTTCCTTGATATAATTTTTGATGGGATATTATGTTCTCTTCTTTGCATGTCATTCATATTAGATACTTTAGCGGAGAATGTGCCAACATCTTCCTAGTATAAGTTTTCATCATTATTCGGGTTCATTTGGATATATTGTTTGAAATATGTAATACTTGAAGAGAGTGTAGTAGAACTAGTAGCTAGTTCTCATATCTCAAAGATCAAGGAAAATATTTTGTCGATGTTATCTCTAATGTATTGTAGCACAAGTCGCGAAATGAAATGCATTATTACAACTTAACACATAAATGAGGGATCCCCATGGGTATTGACCAGAAAAAGATTGAGAAGAAGATATGAGGCTTCAACAAAAAGTCACGGTGGGACTAAACAGGGCTCTCAAACCTATGAAAGTACTTCAACATGGGTGCCAAACTAAAAACAAGGTTCTAACTAGGGAACCCATGAACGGTAGCCTCTACCACATGAATTACAATACATCTAAATAAACGAAGAAGGTTCAATGTCTCAACTCAGTGGGGTTGATCCTAATACAAAATGAACTAAGAAATGAATAATGAAAAAAATGCACGGAGGGAAATATCTAACCCATATGTCGGTTTTGATATCATCACCTGTCAGAACGGATCAACACAAAAAAAAGGTACCAAAGAAACGTCTCCAAAGTCCTATATATGACCAAAAAAACTCACCAATTTAAGTTAATAAGTACATTATAGAAACCTCTAATAATAACATGTGCTATGGAATAAAAAAATTGAAAACAAGAAACCCTAAAAGTACAATATGTATAGAGAATTGCATAACCTCGCAGTTTATACATAGTACTTATTTAGGTAGAGCCCATTTCTAGGCTCATGCCAAGGGTGTTGAGATCATTACTTGTTAGAATGGATCAACACAACAAAATGGTATAAAAGAAAACATCTCAAGATTCCTATATATATGAGCAACAACACTCACCCAGAAGTTAATAAGTACAGTATAGAAACCTATGATAATAACATGTGCTATGGAATACAAATCTTGAAGATAAGAAACCCTAAAAGTAAAATATGTATAGAGCATCACACAACCTCGCAGAATATGCATAGTACTTATTTAGGTAGAGCCCATTACTAGGATCATGTGAAGTGTGTTGAACAAAAAAAATTTGTTGATGTCAAAGGTTAGTAAGTGATCAAATACAAATGTGACTTTAATAAATACAAAAGTGGAAATGGAGTTTACGTAAAAGTGGAGAAAAAATGAAAGTGGATTAAATATAAATATGACTTGAATATAAATATAAGTATAAAGTGGATTAAATATAAATATAAATCTGGGAATTTTCCAAGTTTCACCCAATGTAATCCTTACTGTATGAAATGTAGAGACAAAGATGACATATTCCAGTCACAATTTTGATAGAATAGAAAGAATCAACTACTTTTCTTTCTTTAATTTATCAATCTCGCATCCTTTTAGTTGAAGCAGTACAAATTTGAACTTCATGAATAAGTCCTAGAAATTCTCAAAACCGCTTCGATCTAGTAAGTTTAACTCATTCTCGAGCATGTGGACACACATCTCGTCTTGTTTTCCGAAGATACCTTCTAGAGTGGTACAAACCTCGTTTGGAGTAGTGGAAGATTCAACATGAAACAACAATTTGAGAGAGATAAACATGCAAAGGAGACCGAAGGCCTCATCCACGTGTTACGAAAAACTAAGTCCTATGGCTATGGGTTAGGTCCACAACAGAGAAGTGCCCTAAAATACCATTCTCGGACTCTAAATCAAGTAGTTAATTAAAAGTAACTCCTTTTCAATAACTAACTTTCAAAGGGTAAAAAAGAGAACATACATGGATTCCAACATTTGAAGTCCATATCGTTCAAGAAATGTTTCTCCATAACTCTCGCACAATGATCCTATGAAAATTCCTACAAACAAAGAGATAAGCAACTACAAATAGGTAGCTATCTACTATCTAACTAGACATGATCATTTCAATTTTCATAATAGATTCAAAACAAGATATAGATAATCTCATTAAAAGTATCAATCAACAAATAGAATTGGACAAGAACGAGATATATTTTATTATTAATAGCATAGAAGTTGGTTACAACATGTAACCATTATGGCATGGTCCCAAAACTTGGCTCCAAGCTCCTCCACCCAAGGCCAGAGGTGACAAGAAAAACCTCCAAATATTTGTGTTCCAACAAGTCCAAGGAATGAAAATAATTTCTTCTTGAAAAAATAGAGAGAACAAAAATGATGAAAACAAGGGTTTTCAAAGGGGAAGGACAATCTCAGATGCAAGGGGAAAAGGGGACTTCCAGGGCTATAATGAAAATGCCAACATAAGGATGCATTTATTTGTTCCATTTTTCCTCCACCTTGAGCCTTAATTTATACTCCCTTTTGACAATTGGAGTAGTTATGGATGGGAAACAAGAGGTCGGGAACCTAGGAACCCGTCAACTCCGCCCAAAATATTGGGATTTATTATTTTTTTGAGCCAAAATAACATGTACATAGTTTTCTAAGTAGAAATGTGCATACATATGCGAGTTGATTTAAGGAGATTCACGTACATCAAGAAAAATGGGGTTTTAAAAGTTTTTTTGGGGAGGAATTTTGATTAAGGTTGATTGTCATTAATGTCAACCCTTGAATAAAGTCCGGTAGCGAATTCTAGTAGAACAAAGGTTTGGGTAATGGACCAAAGGTTGTTTCATGTATACTGGTATGTGTTTTAATATATTTGAAGTTAATACCATTCTATATGGATAGTACATGTCATTCCATTTCTGGTGGTATGTCGAACGTCACATAACTCCTCACGGTTAGAGAATTATGGCCATGAGAAGTTG
>CBVK0100635401.1:0-11375 GCA_900067695.1 Picea abies | reverse complement strand
CCAATTGCTTTATTTGAGAAAGTCTACGGTTTTATGAAGTGCTAACCAACACGCTGTACTTGCAATATATATAGTTTTTTGTTGCTTTGTTCCGAGCAGGTACACCTTGATATATTATCATTTCATTGGTTATAAAACCGGACTTTCTGATCAGTGGTGACTTGTGAGAGGGGATCTTTTATTAGCCATTTTGACCTTCTCTTCTCAAACCCTAGGTCACCGAGGACGTCTCCCTTGGGCCTACAACCCTAAATAAAAAGAGGAATCCTATTGAGGTGATAGTGATAGGATAACCTCAGGTTACGCCAATTTGCTTTCCTTTTACCTTTCCTTCTATCAAAGTACAAATTGTGCGATAACAGTTAATAGATAGAAATAATTTTTATGATAATGAACCTCCCCTTGAACTTACATTGGATATGCAAGTCCTTGTTCTTTCTAAGCCATCCCAAGTAGTAGGGTAGAATGCCACTATGGGAAAGTGTGCTTCTTCAGCCACTTTGTTGAGGTTAAAGCTCGTTGCCTATTAGTATTAAATATTGTGACAAAGAGATCCTTCTTAATTTGGGTTTTGATTGCAAACAACTTTTTGCACTCCATATAATTGGGATGGACCACTAACATTAGAGAAATAGATTTGGTTGTAGAATTGAGCTTTGATAACTTTTAGATGCACACGTTTAATCTTGAGTTATGGCATTGATTGAATGTGTGTACTTTTCTTCCCTTTTTGAGCACAAGATGTGCAATGCAAACTATCGTAAAGCCTTGATTAGTGCTTGAGCTTCTGTAACTAAAGCGATGCTAAGGATAATGGATCTTTTTGTAATGCCATGCAATAGCCTTGATTGTCATCAACTAGTTTTCTTGGTTAGTGTGTTGTCACAAGATTGTATCCTAGAGGTGAGAATTGTCAAAAATGTTACTACTCACATTCAAAGTTACCACATTGAACTTTACCTTGTCAAAGTAATCTACAGCAATAATGAACTTCACCTTGCACTTAAGCTAGATGTGCAAGTCCTTATTCATGCTAAGTCAACCCAAGAAATAGGGTTAAGGATGTGGTTGTAGGCAAGTTACTCTTCTTAACCATTACTTTTGAGATTAATTCTTGTTTCTGTTGGTATCAAATATTATGGTCGTGAGATCCTTCTTAATTTGGATTTTGATTAAGAATACCTTTTCACACTCGTAATTGGGATCTACCACTAACATAAGAGAAATATCTTTGGTTGCTTTACTTTGTATGTGAGGATTTCTAGCACTTATTTGGGTGAAGGCATCAACAATCTTGTTTTGAGTGTTGTTTGCACTAATAATGATTGCAAATGGGTACTTCTTGTTCGATGCAATATTAGATCCATTCTTCATCATTTTCGAGTAATGTTTTTGTTGGGTAGTCCTACTTAGTCATCTTTCCATGTTTGCATTAACACTAACAAATCTATTTGGCTTCTTCTAATTGTCTATGATAACTTTTCTTTGTGATGGGTGTCATCCAAAGTTTGGATGTTGAACATCTCAAGCTCCCTTTGAATTAGGGTGATCAATCCACCAATGAACTAGATGTCTAACTGAGTATCCACATATCGGTTCAACTTCTTTTTTAGGTACTACCATTGTTATTTGTTGCTATTTCCAGTAGTTGATGGGATAGAACTTGTCATTCACAACAATTTTATACTTGTCCCACATCATGGCTTCTGTCAAGTGTCTGTCTGCAATGGATAAGTTCTTCCACCAAAGCAAAGCTTTTCTGCTTGGAACTTTGAAAAGGCAACCTTGTCTACATATGTATATTGTTGTACCTTGTAATGGAATCAAGTTGCCTCGGCCAATCATTGAGCCCCAATGCATCCATTTGATTGTCAAAGGGAAAAAAAATTCCACCTTGGTCTGCACTTTGAGAGAGGATCTTAAATTCAATAGTGGTGGAGGATGGGTGTTGACTGGCTTCTTAACAGGAATTGTTCATCTTAAATTCAATAGTGGCGGAGGATGGGTGTTGACTGGCTTCTTAACAGGAATTGTTCAAGGAATACTTACTTGCAATGCTACGATGACTGTTTGTGCAACAACCAAGTAATGTGGGTCATTTCTCCATCTAGATTCACAATCTAGCTGTTAAGATTGGCAATTTCTTCCTTGAGCACTTCAATTTGTCTTCAATCTCCTTCTCTATATAGGACCCAATCTTAACCATAAACCAATTAATAAACTCTTGCAATTATGTGCAAAATGATCTCTGATAGTAGTTTGGTCGAAATTGAGAGTAGTTTTAAGGAGTGCGCAAGCACGTAGTACAAAGCAAACTGTTCATTTCATCACACACACTGTTAATATTATGGTGCAACTCATATATGTGACAATTAGATGAATTCACATAGACAATTGCATAATTGTTTGGGCAGAAAATCAACTATAATATTATCAAACAGAGAAAATGTCAACGTATGAACAACATGAAGTAACCACGTGACAACCCATCTACAATGGCAAGATCCATATAACTAGTATAGCTAAGGGAAGACAGATTGTTTCATTTCACATATCTGTTCATATTCCATATAATGCAATAGCATACGGAAATTGGGGAAGAGAAAGAGACATGGTAACTTCTGTTGATTTGTCTAACTGCACCATGCTCCTCACTCTTCTACTAGTTCATGAGATAGTTCATTCTTAGAGCCATAAATGGACATGGTGCATGAATTAGCTGACTAGAGAAATCTGTGGGAATCCTATTTTATAGTATGGATGTAACATTATAATCAATTTGTTGGGGATGATGGCCACAAATTTGGAGATCTTTGAGTTCTGCACATAAACAGTTTTAGTGTTGACGGGCTTAGTAGATTAAGGGGATCTTGTCTCAAACAAATGTCAAGTGTTGACGGGCTTAGTAGATTAAGGGGATCTTGTCTCAAACAAATGTCAAGAGGTAGTGAATTACAAGGAAAGTGTCAATGGATGAGTTTCACTTTAAGAAAGAATGTACTTGGAATATGCACCCTCCTAGATAAGGATCATTGTGTATCGGTTCTAGTCTTGTAAAAACTTCTGAATTACATAAAAGAATTGATAGAAGATCTGGAAGGTAAGTGACTGAGTTGGGTTCTATTAGCACATTGATTAATGAAGATGATTGAAGGCATTAGATAGAGTGAGGGCACATCAAACTCTTTTCTCATGCATAATGTGTTGTTTTTATTGTTGTTTAAGAAGATTGCAAAGCGGACCTATTAATTGACCTCATTCTTGAACAGGAACCTAAAACATCAAAATAGATTATAGCAGGTTTGCAGCAAGGTGACAGAAGACAGCATATATCATAGAGCAGTGCTTGTCAAAACATTATGGGCAGATTGCTTGTGCATCATGGATTCAAGATGAATGATCAAACATTTGAGAGAGAGATCTCCTTGTGCCAATGGGATGAACTAACTTTGTTGCTGCTGTTATAGAGGTGGGGAGTTTGGACTCTGGAGCCACAACCAACAATTTTGAGGAACCTCTAGGACTGATTCCTATGGAAGGAACTAATGGAGAATACAGCTGACAATGACAATTAGGGGGAATTAATAATGGTAACGAGGGATACAGGTGAAAGTTGAAACATGTGAATGTTACTAGGATTAATTCTTTTGTGACAACCAATAGATGGTACTGGACCAGTACATTCAAAGGGGTGGGGAAGGGCTACAAGAATACCTCAACAAGTGTACACAAAGGAGAATTTAATCCAAAGGACAAGCTATATGAAGAAGTGTTGGACTCAATAAAATAATGTGTGAAAAATATATGTAGTTGGGAGCACGAGATGATGGGGTAGGTAGCTAGGAGTTTATGTGGCAATTGGAACAATGAGACAATGTGGATCTTACCTTCTTATTTGTTTTGATGGACAAACTCAAGTGTATCTTGGTGGGTGGGGATCGATCACATGCCTTGATTTTCACTGACATCTTGGGTACTTTACTGCCATTAAATAGCTAGGAAAATCTCTGAGATTTGGGGATGTTCATGGGTACCCATCATATAAATGAGGGATGCCACTTGTGCCTTGAAGATACCCAGTTGTCTTCGGTAGTTGGAAATATTATTCTGATTGTTGTTTTAATTGACAATCTACAAAAGCTAAACTTCTCCTGAGCTTAACTTTACATTGCTACTGGATTTCTAACCCTGACCCAGCCCAAAGAGGTGAAAGTAGTCTCATCCAAAACCAAAAATATGTGTATAGTTTGAAGAACAGGCTTGAGAAGTCTGTTGTAATTTTAAAATTTTTAGTTCGAACAGGCTGCCTACAGTGGAGTAATTATTACTGTGCATGTTTTCTGCTTTGTAAATTATGATTCATGAATGTGACGATTCAGTTCCAGTAGTAATACTGTGTAGAAATTCATCTTTATGGTAATGTGATTGGAAGTTTGCAAGATTACTTGGCTTATTCTTTGATATCTTTAATTTTATAAGAATTTTATGTTGGCTGTACCCTGAATTTTTTGTGGTATCTTGTCCTAGTCTGTGAACCTTGTCATTTCATCTCTACCTCCCCGAACCTTGGAGTAACATGGATTAGAGTCTAAATTTGTTATTCTTCTGGAGTTTATTGATCTTATGGCCGAACATGTAGAGACTAGATATTCACTAGCAACAGTTCAATTCCAAATGGAGGGCCAAAATTCCGCAAGGGTTGAAGTATTCTATATCTTGATTCAGGGACCAGATGTTAAATACTTTTGCAATAGCGAAACAGATTTTGGATAAAAGCAGCAAATTCAGAAAGGGTGATGTGGAAACAGTTTTGGAGTGAGCAAAAGCCACAGAAATTGCCAAATAATACCTCTATCTGATGCACAAAAGTAACAGTGTTTGGCAAGCATGGCAGTATGAAAAGGAACTAATGATAGGGCCATGAAGAGCACATTCCCACTATGTAGAACAGATAGGTACCTTTAGAGGGGCGTTCTGAACCAGGTTATTAATACCCACCAAGCAAATAACTCTGAAGTCCCAGTTGGTATTGTGATTCTTGGTGAAAAGGGTCTAGCAGCAGTAGAAGAAAAAGTACAAATTTGAGTCACCGTACTAGCAGAGAAAAGGTTTCAGAGTAGTCCGCAGGTGAGTAGCCATGTGTATAGTGTGTGTTCAGATAGGCTTACACACAATTTTGGTAAATATTGCTAAAGTAGCGCTTTATTTTTATTATGTATATCTAGCAATTGTAGCTCTATTTGAGTGAGGACATTTGAAGAAATTGTGTTGGGAAACATGTCAGTGGTATTGGTCTTGTAGAATTTACACGACTGGTTTGTTCAGTAATCTAGAAAATACTAATAGTGTTCTGGGGAATCTGGAGTAAGGTTCTGACAATTAGTAGTTCTTTAGGAGGTTGGAAGCAAGTGGCAGGCTTGTAGGACATAAGGAATTAGATCATGCAACTCAGTTTTTTAACACTTACAGTAACAAGTGAGATTTTGGATTAATTGAAAGTATTAACTCAGGCAATTCTGTCTTTTTAACACTTTTAGTGACAAGTGAGTGACAGGTGCAATTTGGGAGTGATTTGAAGTAGAACTGTTGAGAGGTTGGCCTGTGTGGAACTTCCAGTCTAACACTAGATTGAAACTGGGTAGTACTTTGTTACTATCTAAGACCATCTTGCCAAGTTATATTTTCAAGGTTAATTTTGTTGATGTTTTAAGCAGTAAAAGAAAATGTAGGAAACAAACAACTCTTTGGCTAGAGGGTAAACCGGCATGGATGTTTTCCAACACCAGAGCCAAGTATCAAGAGTGATAAGTACCCAGGGGTGAGTTATAGATCTGATCAATGCCATAAAAATTCACTACATGTCTTATGGTACAAATGTATGTCTCGGTGGAATGAGTGTTAGTTGACTGACAAGGAGACCCCCCAAGGCTTGCGAATATTGGGTGGGTCACCAAACTGTAACGATATCAACTCACCAACCTTGAGGCATTCTAAGTAGCAGCTTAGTAGGTGCTTCTAGGCTGTGGAATTTTTAGGTGAATGACTTACATAAGAGCAGATGGATTTGAGGAAGATGTTTTAATCATAACCAAAAAAACTAAATACTGAAAATATTTGAGTGAAATTGAGATATGCTTGAATTAAAGTAAGAGGGACTGAAATGTTGATCTTAATTGTTGAATGCTGAAGAGAAATTGTGAATCAACAAGAAGAGGGTTTGGTAGGCAAAGAAGCTATGGAGCTATATTTATAAAATGGACCTTTTATGTCCTTGAGGATGACGTTAATTGTCCCATTCAGCATATGAATGCTTATTTGCATTGCCCAACAAACAATAAGATATTGAAAATTCAAATGGCAATGTGTTGAATGCCCATTGAACTTGTAATAGAGAAACTCTCAAGTGGTTTGTTTCAGGGGTTTCATCCTTCATTAAATTAAGAAATTTTAAAGCCTTTTATAGCTAAAATGATCTCCAACACCACTCACAAGGTCAATGTCTTGCAGTGGTTCTCTCTGAATACTTGCCATTGTCATTTTGAGTTTATGTTGAAAATCAAGATCTTTTGTTCTCATTAGTCTTGTTTCATCTTTCAGTATTTGTGCTGGTTTAGGTTATATTAGATGCAAGAAAAAATAGTTGTACTCACCTTTTTTGCTTATTGCAAAAAACATCCAATGATCATCTAATGTTTATCAAAAAACTATTTTTTTTTGTTCCTTTTTACTTTATAGTTCTTTGTAGTCAGGATAATCATTGATTTTAATCTGACATTTTGTTGTGCAGGTTGAAATCAACATTCATCAATTTTTTAAAGGATATTTGGAGGGCCGTGTTCACGAAGGTGGCTGGCCTGAGATGTTGAAGTTGAAGGATTGGCCTCCATCAAACTTATTTGAAGAGCGCCTACCTCGACATGGATCTGAGTTCATTACTGCATTGCCCTTTCATGAGTATACCCATCCTAAATTGGGTCTGTTAAATCTGGCCACAAAACTTCCTGATACCTGTTTGAAGCCTGATCTAGGGCCAAAAACATACATTGCTTATGGAACCCTTGATGAGCTTGGCAGAGGCGATTCAGTAACTAAATTACACTGTGATATGTCTGATGCGGTAGTCTCTAATCACTTTAAAATAGAGTTCATTTTTGTCCTAGTTCTTCTCATGAAATAAAACTGGAGAGTGCCATTCAGTGATTTATTTGTCTTTTATGTGATTCCTGTACTTTCTTGCCTTTGATTACAAATTGTTAATGAATGTTCAGGGGTGGGTATTAGAAGGATTGTTTGTGGTATGTGGTGGTGCTTTCCTATGTCTGTCTATCTGTGTTAAGGAAGAGTAATGGTTTTGGTGGTAGTTATTTCATATTGAGGTTAATGGATTGGAGGCCTTTTAAGTGGTTTGTAATCTGGCATGTCATTTTTGTCCTGTCAAGTGCTGGTACTTGCAACAATCATCATCATTGTTCAAGAGATGCTATAGTTATCTTCGTGGTCCCTTACTCTCTTAATATCTCTGTTCATAGTACATACCATAGGCGTTACTTAGCTTGATCTATTTCTTCATATTTGAATGAACCTCTGATTGTTTTTGCATTTACATGATCCTCATCTTGGGTGTAGCATCCATACTGCTGCTATTAAGTGAGGAATTTATAATTTCTTTTCAATTCATATCTCAGGTAAATGTTCTGACACATACAGCTGAAGTCAAGTTCCCACGTTGGCAAACGGCTATAATAGAAAAAAAGAAGAAAACGTATAGGGAACATGATATGAGAGAACTTTATGGGGATACTGATGGGATCATCAATGCAAACAGTGAAGAAAGGCATGATATAATGGATAAGGTGGAGTCAGAAGCAGATGAAGTTGGCGTTTCAGGATCCCAAGGAGTCATGAAGGAAGAAACATCTCCATCGCCTCCTCCCTTAGAACGATCTCCATCGCCTCCTCCTGTGGAACGACATTTTAATTGTGCTGAAAGTGAGTCTAAAGTGAATAGTAATCTAGGTGCTGACTTGGAAGGACATCATCTATATAATGTGGAAAATCAGTCCGATGGTCTACCCAAGAGGCAAGATGAAAATGATGAATCCCCAGAAGTTAGTACCAAGCTTTCAGAAAGGGAAAAGGATTTTGGTAGCAGAGAAAATAATTCAGAGATCACCTATGGGGGGGCTCTATGGGATATCTTCCGCAGAGAGGATGTACCAAAGTTGCAAGCTTATCTGCGAAAGCATTGGAAAGAGTTTAGGCATATTGGTGGTGCCCCTGTCAATTCTGTAAGAATTTATGCTTTTAGTAAAATCAATTGATTGTGTTTTCCTTAAGAATGCCCGCTTTTCTGTTATTTTTTGACACAATATTTGTGCTTCAGGTTGTACATCCCATTCATGATCAAACACTCTTCTTGAATGAAAAGCATAAGAAGAAGCTGAAGGAGGAGTTCCGTAAGTTTTGATGAATATTTAGTATACCTCTTGGTTCTCGGTAGATACAAGCATGTATTTTCATTGCAAATAACTTATTTGTGTACAAACACTTTGTGTGCCTTGCAGAAATAGAACCATGGACATTTGAGCAATATCCTGGTGAAGCAGTTTTTATTCCAGCTGGATGTCCTCACCAAGTTAGAAATCGGAAGGTAGGATATTAGTATGTACTTTCTGTTGGAACCTATTTGTAGCTTTGGACAATATTTGTTTATTTTATCTCTTGTTGGAATAATGTCTGCTTAGTCATAAGGTTGTTTATCTGAAATTAAAGTAAACAGCGTTGCTTCACTGTTATACACATACACAAAATGACACACACATGAACGTGCATGAACACACAGACATATAAATAAATGCATACTATGAATCTGATTGTTTTATGTTTTTGGCTGTTGGCTGATTTGTTTGGGGGTTCTGATTAGGAGGGCAATTAACAGGTGGTAATCCATATTTGAATAGTGGTAATGAATATCTGCCTCTTTTCATCATAGAATAACAGGACTTCTGCAGTGTTCACATAACAAGGTTCATGTTTTAACTCGATGACCACATGGTAAGAGAGTTTAATGAAACAAATAGTTATGCAGGAAAGTCTGTTGCTAGTGAACATGATGTATCAGGTCTGTTCGATGAAATAATTTTCAATCTTTAGCTAATCAAGCGAAGTCAACCCTCCACAGTGAAAAGATGTCAACCCTACATCTCCTTAGAAACCCCTATTGAAGAGAAGTGAACCATATGCCTCCTTTGAAATGGAACCCTCTAATATTGCAGCAAACCTCCCTCTGGCTGCCAGAATCCAGCAACACAGAAAGTTAGAGATCCGATCAATCTGGGACTTTGATCAATTTTTCAAGTTTCTGTGTCGATTCAGAATTGGGAACACCTCCTGAGGGCATCGTTCCACCACGCACAGAACTTGGAACATGGTGGAACTCTGAGATTGCCTGAAATGTCTGCTGGACTCTTGTGAGATTTGTGGACTGAGAGAGGGTCCTTTTGCTACAAGATTAGCTTACTCCCTTAGAAACCTCTAATGAAGAGAAGTCAAACCTTTCATCTCCTGATCAACCTTTGGCTAATGAAACAAAGTCAACCACCAGTGCTGTTGTAGCATTCTGTGTCTGTACTCTGGGGGTCATCGATCATGAACCCTTTGTATGAACAGATTGGTTGAAAATTGTTCTCTTAGAAGTGAGTGCTTGGAAGTATGTTGCATGAAACAGGGGTATGTAAAAAGTTTTCAAAATGGGTGTGGATTTCAGAAACAACAGTTACAAAAGTTAAGGAAACTGAGAAATGTGTCTCTGTCTATACACCCCCCCCCCCCTTGAACTATGGTATGACAATTGGGAGTGGATTTAAGAGATGACATTTTCAAAATCCAATGACAGTGGGAATTTGGGAAATGCACATGTTTATATATGTGCATATATATTTAAGTTAGAAATATTATAGAAATAAGGAAATTTACAAAAAATAATAGCTATCAATAGTTATATATATCATTCATTCAATTACCATGAAAATTCATACAAGCAGAAAACCCGTATATAAAAGATAAGTAGAAAACCCTAATTTTGTCTTGAAATGGTTTTGATTCCTTTTAATATTGGTTTGAATTTAACCCACAATTTAGACTCATCGCTCACTGACATAGATAGAGTATTGTAAAATGTTGTAATGACACTTCTCTGTAGTATATATAGAGTTCCCAGTCCTTTTGAAGGTGGATTACAATGTATAATTGTTAGCATTTTTGCGATGTCTAATATAAGTCACTTTTCAATGGAATTGTGTTTGTTCTTTGTTTAGCTTTAGCATAATTGTAGATGTTTCTGTTAAAGCGCAGATTCTGAAAATTAATCTTTGAAGTGTGGTTTTGTTAATTTTACAAATCTACCAAGATTGTACTTCTACGTTAAGCATATTTGTGTTCAATTGCCTTAGTTGTTATGTGTGGCAATAATCATGTTTTGTGTTAGTTGTGAACTCAAAGTGAAATCTTAGTGTACATAACATTGGTTTTGTTGCTAAACAACAACCATTTGATATTCTTTACCTTTTTGCATGACTAGATTAGATAAGATTAGATAATTTTATTTATGTCCAACAAATGACCACAATAGTAGGTCATTGGCACTCAAAAGTACATCTAGTGTAAGTACATTGTGGGAGTGCAAAAGTAATGCTTGTTATCCCCTACCCCAGGGATAACTAAGGAGATCACGTCTCGAGGCCCATAGGTCCTAGACATGGAGTACCGAGAGCCATACGACTTAAGCATGGCCTCGGAGGGCCCCTCTTTTCTTAAGTGAAGTCCATGTATCACCAACAACAATATCCATCACACCGGCCTGGTCCTGAAATAGCAGTGAGTCTTGCTCCATGAAGTAATGAGTCCGAGTATCATGGTATGTATCACTCTGATTTTTGAAGCACTTGAACATGTTTTATTGAATTCTTCTTCATTTCATGTCGTTTGCTTGGAAATTATGCTCTTTGCCTCGTTCATGCCTAGAAGGGTTTAACGGTGCCCTAGTAAGTTGATTTCCCATTAGGATGGGTTGCTACCGTGTGGACCTGTGAAAAGTCATCGTCCGTTCCCTCCATGCTTATCACTTTCCATCTTCATTCCCTCCATCTCCCCTATCCTTGTTTGGGCATTGGGATTGGCTACACTAGGAAGGGTTGTACCTTACCTCGTGGGAAGAAAGGGATGAAGGCCCAGAGGGTAAAAGTAGCTAGCAAGAGTTAAAAGCCAATTTTGTAACCTTCGAGATGCTTCGCCTAGGGATCCCCGAGAAAGCAGTGAAAAGCTTCTCAATAAGAAAAGGGGACCCACAAGATAACATAAACACTCAAGGTACTAGT
>CBVK0100635400.1:0-11375 GCA_900067695.1 Picea abies | reverse complement strand
AGACATGATCTCCTAGTTATGCCTAAAAATCGGGGATAACACTTCCAAATCTCTGTTGAAGTCTTTCATGTTTGAACCTCAGGAAGCATTTTATCTGTCATGGACATCTTAAGTAGCATTACTGCTTCTCTATCTTGCTCATCAAATTTGTCTGGGTATTTACTCAGAACTTGTGGTCGGGTATCGTGACCTAGGACAATAGTAGCCAAGCACCCGTACTACAAAATGACCAGTACACGTTGCTTAAAGAACCTTGCCATAGAACCTTTGGCTGCCTTCCAGCATGATGTTGTGTAAAGAGGCCATAGATACAAGTAAAAAATGCAGAAAAATATGCTGAATTAGAGAAAAATGATGAAAAGTACCTGTTTTTGCCTCCAATCTTCAATCCTAGAGTAAGAATACTTGGATACTAGCTCTAAACTTCTGTAGCTGCCATGTATTGCTGAAAAACATGCAGATTTCAGATAACTCTGCCCAAAAAATACACAGATCTACTCTCAAACAGCTGAAAAACACAGATCTTGACAAATCTGCTCTCAAACAGCTCCAAATCAGTCACTTTTGACTTGGATCTGCTGAAAAACAATAAATCAGCAACCAATTCTTCTATATCTGCAAATCTGGGCATCGATACAGGCAAGAACAGATTGAATTTGCTCCAAAATCCTTTGAATTGATCTTGACTTTGAATGACCCGAAACCCTTTTAGCTCTTTGATGTGTCACGCTGGCGATCCCTTGATCTGTCTCTGCTGGCAACAGTCTTTAGGTATTCACGCTCGCTATCCCTTCATCTGTCTCTGCCAGCAACAGTCCCTAGGTCTTCACGCTTGCATAGACTCCATGGCATCCAAATTGTTGAAGTCGCAATAGTGGAAACCTTGTCTTTCAAAGGCCGGATACTCTTGATACGGATTAGAGAATGTTGAGCTCTGATACCATATAAAGATAACACAAACACAAAGAAAACAAAGATTGCATTCATAATGAGAAGGCAAAATATTTCTTATAAAGAGTTACAAGCCAGTTGAGTCAATCCACTTTATGAATGTGGGATAGACCAAAAAACACACTAATGTGAAATAAAACACAAAAACATAAAATAACCTAAAGTCCAAGTGACTTCATTAATGCCCATATCTAATTTCTAATTGACCATTATAATCTGATATTTACTTTAACAATTTTGATGGGATTGACAAGCCTCACACTTGGATGTGCCAAGATTTTTAAAGATCTGTTTATTACTCCAACTTAGATGAAAGTAACAAAATTTATATTAAAGATACCTAAAACTCTGTTTTGAAGGTTAACTTATGTTTATTCCATTTTTTCATTAGTTAGCACTGATCTGGGCTATAACCTTCAAGACGTCTGTAAAATCATTTTATGAATAAGAAATTTGTTTGTGTATTGGAAAGTGATGAATATGATAATGCTTGTTTGTTAAAAAATGTTATGTCTTTCAGGATTCAGTAGAATATGCATTCATGGAGTGCATCGATATGAACATGTATATATCTTTCTCAAATCTTCTTTATGGGTTCAGGCTGCATAGAAAAATATGAATATACAGCATCTTAAAGAGCTACCTGTTGAATGACTAGTTGCTCTTTATGGAAACTATATTGTTTATTGGCTACAAAGCCTGCTGAGGATTTGCTTCTGTTGTGAAGTTTGTGTGAAATAATTTCTGGTTTGCTGGGTCTGAACTTTGTTTCATTTCTCTTGGCCTTTCGGGAGAATAGTGTTAAGAAAAATAGTGAAGTGACAATGATCTATTGGAATGAAGAATATTATGGTAAAATGATAAGGTCTTAGTAACAAAGGCAAGACATTTTCTACTTTTATTGGTGTTTTACCATTTGAATGAATGATTGGGAGTAGTCTATTTCACAATTTGTATTTCAGAGTACCATAGATGAGATATACAACGTGCTTCTTCTAATAATGTTTGTTTTCTGCATCATTTAGCATGCAGGCACAATATCCAGCCAACACCAATGTTCTTTATGTTGATTTGCCTGCTGTTGAACGGATTGGATCGAGCAAAACTGTGGCATCCTTACCAGGCATGATTTTGAACCTGAGGAAGCCTATTAGCTATGAGGACTATCTTGGTGTAAAACATAGGTATAATGCTGATGAAAACTTGTCCACTCTTTTCTGTTGAATTCACTTTCCTGTTTTCTGTCACTAGGGTATATATTACATAGCTGTACTAGTGGATGCTTCTCATTATTGTGGGCGCAATCATAGCATATACATAAGCAATATTCATTGAGTTTCGATGGGTGATATCTTTATTTATTTGTCTTTTTTTTAAAAGTCGAAAGAGAAATGTGCAGAGAATATGTATTTTGATGGATTATAGACCTTGTCAAATACAAGAACTCAGACGGCAGATCACTTCTGGACAGGCAATGCAAATGTCATTGCCCAAGTTAGATCTTATTTTCTAAGAAGTTTGCAACATTGAGATTAAAGTGAATGCTTGCATTTTTTGATTCCTAGAAGGATGCCTCAATAGTGTATAATCCAAGTCTCAGTTTCATTGGTATGATTTTGGTTGATTATTTTGTAGTTTGAATTAGTCAAATCACTATCAACTTACACCCTTTGTGAATATGAGTAATAGGATAAAATGTCTGCTTGACTTCCAACTCTTCTTTCATAATTTTTTAGTGTACTATGGAAGTACTCAAGTCTTGTTAACATTCAAAACTGTCCAGTTCAAAATATCAACTAGGGCACTGTTGAGCAAGCAACAACTTCCGCGTACTGTTTTGTCTTTGTCACATGATGAGATGATGTGACTTTCTTGATGATGAGACACAATTTTTGATGATACTTTGCAGCTTTTGGGGGGAGACATGACTTTTGGAGTATTTACACCCCATTTGGAGACGATGTCACCCTTCATGAGCCTTCTACACTCACATGTGTGGCATTTTTAGAGGATGTTTTCATGTTTTAGCATTGTATCTTTGTTTTATAGGCATTTTAGGGGGTCAGCCTAGGCCTATCCACCTTGTAGCATGGATATTATTATGTTTTAGGGGATTTTAGGAGGATATTAAAGCGCTTGGTTTCCTCATATAAATAGAGGAAGTGCTCTCTTATTTGGACATCATTGCTACTTGTGGAGGATTACTACTAGTTATCTCTTCTTTACTTCTCTTTTGCCTATGGATGAATAACTCACGTGACTTCTTGGAGAAATGATCTATGGATGCTTTTTGAAGTTTAATGGATGATTTTCATGGTTAGGGTTTCATGGATGAGCATGATTTACCTAGTAAGTGTTCTTTCTAAGTCTTTGTGGATTTATTTATGAATTTATTAAGTGTGAATGTTCTTATCAAAGTGGTGATAATGCATTTTACCTTGTATTTTTTTGAATAGATCTTATCTTGTAAACCCTAGGAAGGTTTGTAGTGGACTACCTTCTCTTGATATTGTCTTAAAAGCATGTTAAAAGACAGAGAATGATTTTCTAGGGTTTGTAGTGGACTACACTAGTTGTCTTTCTATAGGATAACCTTGTAAGGTTTGTAGTGGACTACCTTAGGGTTTTATCCAAGATTCATTTTTCACCTTTGTCTTCAAGAAAGTTCATAGTTTGATTCCTTAAGCCCGAGAGGAATAAATGACACTAATTTTAACTCCCTTTAGCAAGTCTTAAAACCTATATTCACTTCTTCCTTTATTGTTCTGGGGCTAGATTAGGGTTTAATTGGCAATTTCTACCTTAAAGTCCATCTTGTTATTATTTATTGTATTTCTGATTCAATTTCCAGCCCTCTAGGGCTTGACGTCTTGCATGGTTAAGGCTGTAATACTCTCTTATCATTTCAACAAGTAGTTGTTTGCAAAACCCTGGTTTAACTTGTATTTTTCAGCCCTAGTTTATTGCATGCTTCACTTATTTAGAGGGTCGATTTATTGTTGTTGTTATAACTCGATGTATTGTTGTAGATCATCATCTTTTACACAAGTTTTGTAACAGCCATAGCTTTTTCTTTGATTTGTAGTGCTTGGGCTACCTTCTTGACCTATCTTAACTTGCTAGATTTCATTTATTGTCTTGGATATCTCACACATACAAATCTGGAAATTGCTTCAGTAAACCACCTTGTACTCACATTGAAAAACTTGATCTAATGTTGGTGTGTTTGACTAACTAACATGGGATGCCATAGACTTGATCTCATCTTACTATAGGATTCCTTGAAGTTGCTAGGGAACCCTCCCTTGTGTTAGTTAGATTTTATCCTTCACTAAAACGAGGGAAGTTTGCCACAGATTCTAGCAGGAATCACTAGGGACTTACAACATTCCATAGAGGTGTCACAGAGTAAACTTGTATGTCACCTGCAGGAAAACCAAGAGACAGTACGTAGGGGACAGACAAAGATGGCAGAAACCTTGAAAAAGGTAAGTGATAACCAAGAATTGATATCACGACTTTTGATGCAGATGACTCATGGGGGAAAAGGTCCAGAATCTTATGCCAACAGGGAAGCTAGTGGATCTCATGGTGGGAACAGACATCAGCATGAGCATGTTCCCTATTATCATACTGAGGGACAAAGCCATGGAGGGGGAGCACCACATGGACATACACACAACAAGACCACTCATAGGCCCTATCTACCTTCGTTTTTGGATGAACAAACACAACTAGAATTCCAAGACGAAATGGAGGACAGTTTTGCATAGTATGTCAGGGAATATAACTCACTGAGCATAGCAGTCCAGAGACAGATGACATTGGATCAATATTGTGGATTCAAACTCAGGGACAAACCCAGGCCGTACCACAGGAGCAACTATGAGTTAGAGCGCAGGGTTGGAAAAATGGAGATCCCCTATTTTGATGGGTCTCCCAAGATGACTGCACAGGCTTGGGTGCAAAGTTCATGATTGGATACTTACCTGCAACTTAACCCCATGAGAGAGATGGACGCCATCAAGTTTGCCACCATGTACTTGGAGGGCAAAGCTCATGACTGGTGGTACCATGGGTTATCTACACTTGGCCACAATCAGATAGTGGCATACACATAGTTTACACAGAGGCTCATTGACAGGTTTGACTAGGGGGATCCAAAACTCCATTTCAAGGAACTCACCCAACTCAGACAGACAGGATCACCTGAGGTGTATATTGAGGAGTTTCAGAGGATAGCAGTTATGGTACAGGACGTGTTACAGTCAAGACTCATGATGCTTTTCACAGAGGGTTTGATGGAACCCTTAAAGGGTTGGGTTAAGGCTTTCAAGCCTACCAACGTGTAGGATGCTATATGGAGGACGAGAGATCTAGGCCCAGCAGCGAAATCTAAGTTTATGCCTAGACCACCTCTAAACACCGGAGGAAGAGACCAAAGACCTCCAATGAATCCAGGAGGAAGAGACCCAAGGGGGTTTGACAGGGGAAGAGGTAGGATGGATGAGAACACAAGGAGGGAACTAAGAAGAAAGAAGCTATGCTATACATGCAAAGAGCCTTGGGATCCATCTCACAAATGCATGGGCAGAGGCAAGGCCCACTACATTGAGGTTACTTTAGACAATGAAGAGGAGGAAGATTTTGACTACCTGCAGAATATAGAAGCAGATACCAGCGAAACTGCTGAAGAAGAAGGTCCAGGTCATGACATGACAACAAAAGAGAAGGCTACGTTAGCATCCATCAATGGGGTACCCAAGTCTAACACCTTCAGGATGAGAGGGGTATTGCAGGGACAGAAGGTTTCGGTTCTCATTGATGGGGGTGCTTCTCACAACTTCATTGACTCAACACTGCTACAAAGGAGGTACATACCCACAGTTGAATTTGAAGGATTCAAGGTGGAAGTAGCAGGAAGAAGCACCATGCCCTGTAACAGGTATATTCCAGGGATGAAGCTTACACTAGGTAGACATGACTTAGCACATGACTTCAATGTGATGGACCTCCTTGATACAAACATCATCCTTGGAGTTCAGTGGCTTAGTACGTTGGGGCCAATCACCACCAACTACAAGACTATGGAGATGTCTTTCACAGAGGAAAGTGGGAAAAAGGTAGTTCTCAGGGGCATGTCAGGAAACACAACTAGGGTGGTTACAACAAAGCGCATGGAGGCCATTTTTAGAAGAGAGGACATTGTATATGCTACTGAGTGTAGGATTTTAGTACGTGTGGACAAGGAAGGAAAGGTTCACTATGCACCAGAGATTCAAAGAATCATTGACAAACATAGCAAGGTGTTTGGACCCATTCCACCCGGAGTACCACCAGATAAGGGGTTTGAGCATATCATAGAGCTGGAAGAGGGAGCGAAACCAGTCATCACCACTCCCTACAAACACCCGAAGAAGTACAAAGACAAGATAGAGAAGGCCATCAAAGAACTGTTAGACATGGGTCACATTAGACCAAATTCCAGTCCTTTTGCATCTTCAATGGTACTATTAAAGAAGAAGGATGGAACCATGCACATGTGCATTGATTTCATGGCATTGAACAAGAAAACTATTAAGAACAGGTATCCCATTCCAAGGATTGATGAGCTATTGGATGAGCTCCATGGGGCTGTTTACTTCACCAAGATTGACTTGTGCTCCGACTATCATCAGATCAAAATGAGGGAGCAGGACATTCCCAAAACTGCCTTCAAGTGTCACTATGAACACTATGAATTCCTAGTGATGCCATTTGGATTGACTAATGCGCCAACCACATTTCAATCTTGCATGAATCATGTCTTCAACAAGCAGTTGAGGAAGCACCTTCTAGTGTTTTTTGATGACTTATTGATCTATAGCAGGACTTGGGAGGAACATATTCAGCATGTGGAACAGATTCTAGCCATCATGGCGGACCAATCATTGTATGCAAAAGAGTCCAAATGTGAATTTGGAACGACATAGGTCCTCTATTTTGGACACATCATCGGAGTAAAAGGGGTATAGGTACACCAAGAGAAGATCCAAGCCATACTTGACTGGCCCACACCTAAGACCCTCACAGAGTTGAGGGGGTTTCTTGGCATTTGTTGCTATTACAGGAGGTTCGTCAAGTGTTTCTCACAACTTTGTGCACCCTTGACCGATTTGACCAAGAAAGGGGCTTTCAGATGGAGTTCAGAGGCACAATTGACATTTGATAAAATGAAAAAGGTAATGAGCACATGCGATTTTTAGCCCTACCCGATTTCGGCCAACCCTTCACATTGGGGTGTGATGCCTCTGGAGAGGGCATTGGGGCCGTGCTGATGCAGAATAGGCACCCCCTTGTCTATGAGAGCCGAAAGTTGAGGGGCCTTGAGCTTCTCTACACTATCTATGATAAAGAAATGTTGGCCATCATGCATGCGTTGGCCAAATTCAGACAATACTTGGTAGGAGCAAGATTTGTAGTGAGATTGGATCACAAAAGTCTTAAGTACTTTTTAGAACAAAAAGACTTAAATGAGAGGCAGCAAAAGTGGGTTAGCAAAATACAAGCCTATGATTTTGACATTGAATTTGTCAAGGGGAAGAATAACGTAGTAGAAGATGCATTATCTAGAAGGCCATCAGTTTATGCTATGATCGATATTTCTGTTGACTGGAAGGCCCACCTCTTGGTAAAATACTCAAAAAACCAGTTCGCTTGTCAGTTTATGGATGGGGAGATATAGGATGACAACTTCAGAATAATAGATGACGTCATCTACTACAAGGGCCGAATTTTCTTGGTTTCTGAGTCAGCCTTCAAGGCCAAGGTACTGCAAGCATGTCATGATTCACCGGTGGCAGGGCACCAAGGAATTGTCAAAACATACAGGTAGGTAAGGGAAAGGTTTTCATGGAAAGGTCTCAAAGAAGATGTGATATGCCACATCAAGGAGTGCACTACTTGCCAGGAAAACAAGGATGAGCACACACATCCAGCAGGACTATTACAACCTCTACCCATGCCAGAGCACAAATGGGAAAGCATCTCTATGGACTTCATCACAGGATTGGCAAGGGCACAGGGGAAAGATTGTATTTTCATGGTGGTGGACAGGTTAACTAAATTTGCACGCTTCTTCTCCATTGCCACAGACTTCAGTGCAACACAGGTTGCAGATTTGTTCTTTAGGGAGATCTTCAGACTGCATGGTTTGCCCAAGACCATTGTTAGTGACAGGGATAGCCGATTTATGAGCACCTTTTGGCAGGAGTTATTTAGGTTGGTTGGTACGGCCTTAACCCCTAGCACCAGTTACCACCCTCAAACTAATGGGCAAACCGAAATAGTCAACAAGTGGGTGGAAGGATACCTTAGAAATTATGTGGCAGGGCAGCAGAAGGCATGGGTTAGGTGGCTACACCTAGGAGAATATTGTTACAACACCACTTATCATATGTCTATTGGTATGACTCCATTCAGGGCCTTGTAAAGTTACGATCCTCTCTCCTTTGTAGAGATTGCCTTCGGTGATAACAGAGCTCCTATGGTACAGGATTGGGTGCAACAGAGTCAGGACATACACAGGGAATTAAAAGATCATCTGCAAAGGGCACATAATCAACAAAAGGTCTAGGAAGACAAACACAGGGTAGAGCGTACATTTGAGGTTGTTGACTTGGTCTAGTTAAGGCTCCAACTGTACAGGGAGACTTCTATTAAAAGAAGTGGAGTAGAAAAGCTCCAACCCCGGTTCTTTGGACCCTACAGGATCAGTAGGAAGGTAGGGGCTGTGGCTTATGAACTTGAGCTTCCACAGGGCAGCAAGATACACAACGTCTTCCATGTGTCATGCTTGAAGAGGGCCATTGGCCAACACATCACCCCACTTGAGGTATTGCCACCCTTAGATAAAGAGGGGCAATTGATACTAATGCCAGAGGGAATACTAAAGGGGTTCGGGAGAAGAAACTAAGGAGGAGGAGCATCAAGGAATACTTAGTCGAATGGAAGGACTTGCCTATTGAGGACGCTACATGGGAGAGTGAACATGTGATACAAGAGACAGGCTCAGAATTGCTTGTGGACAAGCAATTTCTAGCAGGGGAGATTGTAATGTCCCACACCTCTTGATGAAGAGGTTTGGAGAGACTTGATAGTCTAGTCATTCCCACTAGACTATAGTCTCATGCAACATGCGGAGAAGTTGGCTAAACTCAATGTTATAATATGAAGTTGACTTGAAAAGGTAAAAAGTAACTCACTGAAGAATTAGAACACTTGAGGTTGAGTTAGGAGTTGAACCTAAGGGTTAACTAACTCAACAAAGGTATAAAGGAAAGCCTAGGGCGCACCTCTCACTCATCTTGGATTATTATTGCAAATTGCTTTTGGGCTCTTGAGCACACAACTTTGAGGGTTTTGAGAATGCAAACCCTAGAGAACAATTCGGTGGTGAAAGATTCCACCTATCTTGTTCCAAGCTGGGTCACGGGGATGAAATACTCCACCCACACCATTCTACAACATTCAAAGGTATCATCACTCATCCAGGACATCTGCAGGTCGTACCCTTGAGGGTTTTCAGCAGGAGGGTGCACCACTCATTGAAGGAAGTTCGATCCAAGAGATTGGTAGGGATTTTGGACATTCTAGCACTTGGGTTTTTCTTGCAGGGCCTTGATCATCAGTTCTAGTGCATTCTGAGAGGGTTATTATTGCCGGATGATTTCCTAGAACATTGGCACGATTTGGAGAGGAGGGCGCTATTGAGATTCAGATCTACATAGTTTGGAGGGGTTATACTTTAGATCTGACCTTGAGATTTCACCTAGTGACTTGTAGTGTCCCGATCTATCTTTCTAGGGAGTTTCAGGGCATTTGGAAGTCTCCTTCATCAGGGTTGAATCATTGGGCATTGACATCATTGGCAATTGACAGGATTCGGGAGGGCGCAACTTCACTTAGGGATTCAACATTTGGATGAGCATGTCTGGGCATTTCGGCCTGAGACTTCAGGAGGGGGTTCTACTCACCCTGATCTATCATTCTATAGGGTTTGGAGTCATTTGGAAGCTTCCATCAGCTAGGCCGAAACATTGGGTCTTCTCAGCTCTTCAGGAGGACGTACCATCAACCAGGGGGTTTGGACTTGACCCTGGTTCTTCTTGTATTGGTCTTCATTCTATATTCAGCCTTTGGAGGCTTGCATCTTCTTATCAGGAGCATTTTGTAGCATCTCATATCTTATCTATTGGAGCTATCTTATGTTATTCCAGATCTGCATCCTTATTGTATCAGGTTCTTGCTTATTATATCAATAAAGGTCAGATCTATGCTGTTTGGTTCCATATCTTGTGTTATTGGTCATATCGTGTATTTCCATTGTTTATCTTCAAATCTATGCTTGATAACTGAACTATAAACCCTAAGACCTAACTCAGAAGTAACCCTGCAAGAAAACACACACACATTAGTTAAATAGTGAGCAGTTAGTGTTCTAAGCGAAAAAATTGGCTTGGGAACAGTTATCGCACAGTTTGTAGCAAGGATAAAAGGCTAGAGATTGGAGAGGCAAACTAGCGTAACTGGAACCAATCCCACCCAATGTCACCTCAATGGGATGGTTCTTTTTGTTTAGGGTGGTAAGGCCCAGGGGAGACGTCCCCGGTGACCTGGGGTTTTGAGAAGGCAAAGGATTATAAGACAATGATAAGCTTCCCCCTCACAAGTCACCACCGAGCAGATAGTCTGCCTAACAACCAATAATAAAGTATAACCAAAAAAGAGAGATGCACCTGCTTGAGACAAAGCAACAAGAAATTGATATATGCAAGCTTGCTCACTTGGTTAGTACTTCATATAAATCAATGACTATCTGATATACACATAAGCAACTGGATAATAAATATTGACGAAGTCAATGTTTATAAAATAGCAATGATATATAATGTCACTTCTTCAATAAATGCTAAGAAAATGTTGCATTCAATGTAACAATCAACACTTCATTCAATTAATGCCTTCAAACCACCATTCAATTGCTTATAAGAGAAACGTTAGCTGCACAAATGATATTTATAGCTAGAGATGATAGCAACAGTAGGTTAGTAAGGTTAGTTTCTAAGCTAGGGTTAGTAGTTAGGGTTTCATTCAAAGTTTTGAGAGTTGTTGTGAACAAGTTTACTCAAGACAAAAAAGGGGTCTTTAGATCAGTGCCTTAGGGTTAATGGAGTCAAAAGTAGAGGACACATTGGCTAAGGATCAAAAAGATATTACGGCTAAGGACTAGAAGGTGAAGCTTTGAGGTGTTGCTAGGACAAGGCCTCAAAGTCAAAACCCTAGGGGAGAGAGGCTCACCTTGGTGTAGGGGAACTAGGCCTCGGTGTTCTCTCCTCCTTCCTTAACTCAATGGCAATGACGACTAGCTGAGAAAATAGCATAAA